>CALYCR020002632.1:0-58208 GCA_944470395.2 Schistosoma turkestanicum
AAAAACAGACACTTTCTTATGACAGTTTGCTGGAAGAGGAATATTGTGGTGCCTCCACATAAACTTGAGTTCGCTCGTATATAGTTTGATTACGCCTTTCGATTAACTTATGTACTTCACTATTCGTATAGCCACAAATCATATGTACCATTGGGATTTTATTATCTGGTTTGTATGGGCTTGTAACACTGAGCATTGTTTACCCCTATGCGCTTACTCAACCTTTTCGCTTTATCGTTATCTCTTAATTTCACCATGAACTGAAATGATTTGTATTGCTTGCTTTTGACCTTGTCAATCATTCGTCTCTTTTATTCATGTGTGCATACCTATTACGCTTGTCATATGTCTGTCTTATTTCTGCCTGATTATAGATTTTAACTCATGCTCTATCTCTTTGAGTTTGCGCTTAGGCTTCTTCAATTCCGCTTTGCTTTGTGGTGTGTCCCGAATAAACGTATTTATCACTTTGTGTTCATCTTCTGATTTATCAACCGTCAGACAATAGTTGGTAACGGTTTTCTGAACGAGTTGATAACCAAGCTTAAGAACGCGCAGCAAAATTGACACACTACAAATGATGATCCCGACGTCAACAAATTTAGCCAAAATACAAATATTGAGCCTGCCCTCCAATCTAACTTGTGGAGTTGGTATGATGAACTTTTTTGTATTTATTCTGTTGGTTTTCGACTGCTTGTATATTTACTATAAAATGATTGTACATGTTGTTTGAGTGTGTTACCTTGGATACAAGTAACGTTGACTACTCAATTTTTCCGTTCCGTTGTACATGTAGCACGGCACTCAATGCCCGAGCCTATCAAATACACTTTATACACACAACTTATGTTCTCATTCGTTCATTAATACGCTAATTGGATTCTAATACGTATATTGTCTACATTTATAGAATACGGTTATACGTATATGCCACCTTACGGATATTTACAATAATTGCATTACTAACATATCTATAATTGTGGATTTATGGTACCAATAACAACCCAACACTCACAAGCAGCCGTATTAAGTAACGTCCTTATATTTTTATTGTAATTATTACATTTAATCGATATATTTCAATATACATCTATTTGTATTCAATAACTTTGTTGATATTTTGAAATAATACATTGATTGGTCCACCACAAACCTACTCATCACAAAGCTGCCTCACGTTATCATCATGTTTTTTGATACTGACGAAAAATCGAACGATTCCAAATGATTGGCAGTTTCGACGTAGAATCGAACGCAATCACCGATACGTTAACCGGAAAGCTACGACCACGAATAGATTGTGTCTAAAATATTACTGACAATAACCATTTCGATGGGAATTACTATTGTGGATTATATTACTATTGTGTGGATTATTATCATTATCGTATCCTGATTTCATGACACTTGTTTCATAAAGATTATTTTACTTCTTTCGATACCACAAACGACGTTCATAATTAAGGCGAGTTCGTTCCATTTATTTTGCCGTATCGCATGATCATGTTTCGAATCGCTGATCAAAACAATGGCTCAATGACAATTATCGTCCATTAATATTTCCAGCGCTATACAATTATCTCATTGGAAATATCTTCAATGTACTCATCAGCTGCTTGTACTCGAAAATCTAGCAGCCTGCTAAGTAAATTGGTGGTATGACCTTACGCACATGCCCACGAAGCTGCAGTTCAAGCAGTTGAGCGAACCTTCTGCACGCTGATATTCTCATGTTTTCGACTACATCAACGCTGGCAATGGTTCGCAACGCTATCATAGAGATAAGTTTGAAGTCATATATTCAGTCGTAGTAACTTATGTTCTCGATATGCATTTAATGTCCATGCATCGCATTTGTACGGAGCTTCATTCTTCAAATTGTTTCCACGATAATATCAACCGCAATTTCTTCACCTGTCTGTAGCCACTCGATTTATTAATGAGCCTTACCGTAATGTCTATGCGATTACCGAATTCCGTCTCAACCGTCATGCTTTAAATATATTAAATATTGTGCATCATTTGTATTACATTTTCGTTTCGTACACCTGTTCCTCATGTTCTATATTCGAAATCGATCTGTTTTGCCAATAACCGCTTACCAAATCGTTTTTTGAACTTCTGTTACTATGTGAACTTACAAACGTACTCGGACAAGGTATTTCTTGTTATCATAACTTCTAATGTTTTCCGACGATTTTGATTTTTCATGCAAAAACAGACACTTTCTTATGACAGTTTGCTGGAAGAGGAATATTGTGGTGCCTCCACATAAACTTGAGTTCGCTCGTATATAGTTTGATTACGCCTTTCGATTAACTTATGTACTTCACTATTCGTATAGCCACAAATCATATGTACCATTGGGATTTTATTATCTGGTTTGTATGGGCTTGTAACACTGAGCATTGTTTACCCCTATGCGCTTACTCAACCTTTTCGCTTTATCGTTATCTCTTAATTTCACCATGAACTGAAATGATTTGTATTGCTTGCTTTTGACCTTGTCAATCATTCGTCTCTTTTATTCATGTGTGCATACCTATTACGCTTGTCATATGTCTGTCTTATTTCTGCCTGATTATAGATTTTAACTCATGCTCTATCTCTTTGAGTTTGCGCTTAGGCTTCTTCAATTCCGCTTTGCTTTGTGGTGTGTCCCGAATAAACGTATTTATCACTTTGTGTTCATCTTCTGATTTATCAACCGTCAGACAATAGTTGGTAACGGTTTTCTGAACGAGTTGATAACCAAGTTTAAGAACGCGCAGCAAAATTGACACACTACAAATGATGATCCCGACGTCAACAAATTTAGCCAAAATACAAATATTGAGGCTGCTCTCCAATCTAACTTGTGGAGTTGGTATGATGAACTTTTTTGTATTTATTCTGTTGGTTTTCGACTGCTTGTATATTTACTATAAAATGATTGTACATGTTGTTTGAGTGTGTTACCTTGGATACAAGTAACGTTGACTACTCAATTTTTCCGTTCCGTTGTACATGTAGCACGGCACTCAATGCCCGAGCCTATCAAATACACTTTATACACACAACTTATGTTCTCATTCGTTCATTAATACGCTAATTGGATTCTAATACGTATATTGTCTACATTTATAGAATACGGTTATACGTATATGCCACCTTACGGATATTTACAATAATTGCATTACTAACATATCTATAATTGTGGATTTATGGTACCAATAACAACCCAACACTCACAAGCAGCCGTATTAAGTAACGTCCTTATATTTTTATTGTAATTATTACATTTAATCGATATATTTCAATATACATCTATTTGTATTCAATAACTTTGTTGATATTTTGAAATAATACATTGATTGGTCCACCACAAACCTACTCATCACAAAGCTGCCTCACGTTATCATCATGTTTTTTGATACTGACGAAAAATCGAACGATTCCAAATGATTGGCAGTTTCGACGTAGAATCGAACGCAATCACCGATACGTTAACCGGAAAGCTACGACCACGAATAGATTGTGTCTAAAATATTACTGACAATAACCATTTCGATGGGAATTACTATTGTGGATTATATTACTATTGTGTGGATTATTATCATTATCGTATCCTGATTTCATGACACTTGTTTCATAAAGATTATTTTACTTCTTTCGATACCACAAACGACGTTCATAATTAAGGCGAGTTCGTTCCATTTATTTTGCCGTATCGCATGATCATGTTTCGAATCGCTGATCAAAACAATGGCTCAATGACAATTATCGTCCATTAATATTTCCAGCGCTATACAATTATCTCATTGGAAATATCTTCAATGTACTCATCAGCTGCTTGTACTCGAAAATCTAGCAGCCTGCTAAGTAAATTGGTGGTATGACCTTACGCACATGCCCACGAAGCTGCAGTTCAAGCAGTTGAGCGAACCTTCTGCACGCTGATATTCTCATGTTTTCGACTACATCAACGCTGGCAATGGTTCGCAACGCTATCATAGAGATAAGTTTGAAGTCATATGTTCAGTCGTAGTAACTTATGTTCTCGATATGCATTTAATGTCCATGCATCGCATTTGTACGGAGCTTTATTCTTCAAATTTTTTCCACGATAATATCAACCGCAATTTCTTCACCTGTCTGTAGCCACTCGATTTATTAATGAGCCTTACCGTAATGTCTATGCGATTACCGAATTCCGTCTCAACCGTCATGCTTTAAATATATTAAATATTGTGCATCATTTGTATTACATTTTCGTTTCGTACACCTGTTCCTCATGTTCTATATTCGAAATCGATCTGTTTTGCCAATAACCGCTTACCAAATCGTTTTTTGAACTTCTGTTACTATGTGAACTTACAAACGTACTCGGACAAGGTATTTCTTGTTATCATAACTTCTAATGTTTTCCGACGATTTTGATTTTTCATGCAAAAACAGACACTTTCTTATGACAGTTTGCTGGAAGAGGAATATTGTGGTGCCTCCACATAAACTTGAGTTCGCTCGTATATAGTTTGATTACGCCTTTCGATTAACTTATGTACTTCACTATTCGTATAGCCACAAATCATATGTACCATTGGGATTTTATTATCTGGTTTGTATGGGCTTGTAACACTGAGCATTGTTTACCCCTATGCGCTTACTCAACCTTTTCGCTTTATCGTTATCTCTTAATTTCACCATGAACTGAAATGATTTGTATTGCTTGCTTTTGACCTTGTCAATCATTCGTCTCTTTTATTCATGTGTGCATACCTATTACGCTTGTCATATGTCTGTCCTATTTCTGCTTGATTATAGATTTTAACTCATGCTCTATCTCTTTGAGTTTGCGCTTAGGCTTCTTCAATTCCGCTTTGCTTTGTGGTGTGTCCCGAATAAACGTATTTATCACTTTGTGTTCATCTTCTGATTTATCAACCGTCAGACAATAGTTGGTAACGGTTTTCTGAACGAGTTGATAACCAAGTTTAAGAACGCGCAGCAAAATTGACACACTACAAATGATGATCCCGACGTCAACAAATTTAGCCAAAATACAAATATTGAGGCTGCTCTCCAATCTAACTTGTGGAGTTGGTATGATGAACTTTTTTGTATTTATTCTGTTGGTTTTCGACTGCTTGTATATTTACTATAAAATGATTGTACATGTTGTTTGAGTGTGTTACCTTGGATACAAGTAACGTTGACTACTCAATTTTTCCGTTCCGTTGTACATGTAGCACGGCACTCAATGCCCGAGCCTATCAAATACACTTTATACACACAACTTATGTTCTCATTCGTTCATTAATACGCTAATTGGATTCTAATACGTATATTGTCTACATTTATAGAATACGGTTATACGTATATGCCACCTTACGGATATTTACAATAATTGCATTACTAACATATCTATAATTGTGGATTTATGGTACCAATAACAACCCAACACTCACAAGCAGCCGTATTAAGTAACGTCCTTATATTTTTATTGTAATTATTACATTTAATCGATATATTTCAATATACATCTATTTGTATTCAATAACTTTGTTGATATTTTGAAATAATACATTGATTGGTCCACCACAAACCTACTCATCACAAAGCTGCCTCACGTTATCATCATGTTTTTTGATACTGACGAAAAATCGAACGATTCCAAATGATTGGCAGTTTCGACGTAGAATCGAACGCAATCACCGATACGTTAACCGGAAAGCTACGACCACGAATAGATTGTGTCTAAAATATTACTGACAATAACCATTTCGATGGGAATTACTATTGTGGATTATATTACTATTGTGTGGATTATTATCATTATCGTATCCTGATTTCATGACACTTGTTTCATAAAGATTATTTTACTTCTTTCGATACCACAAACGACGTTCATAATTAAGGCGAGTTCGTTCCATTTATTTTGCCGTATCGCATGATCATGTTTCGAATCGCTGATCAAAACAATGGCTCAATGACAATTATCGTCCATTAATATTTCCAGCGCTATACAATTATCTCATTGGAAATATCTTCAATGTACTCATCAGCTGCTTGTACTCGAAAATCTAGCAGCCTGCTAAGTAAATTGGTGGTATGACCTTACGCACATGCCCACGAAGCTGCAGTTCAAGCAGTTGAGCGAAACTTCTGCACGCTGATATTCTCATGTTTTCGACTACATCAACGCTGGCAATGGTTCGCAACGCTATCATAGAGATAAGTTTGAAGTCATATATTCAGTCGTAGTAACTTATGTTCTCGATATGCATTTAATGTCCATGCATCGCATTTGTACGGAGCTTTATTCTTCAAATTTTTTCCACGATAATATCAACCGCAATTTCTTCACCTGTCTGTAGCCACTCGATTTATTAATGAGCCTTACCGTAATGTCTATGCGATTACCGAATTCCGTCTCAACCGTCATGCTTTAAATATATTAAATATTGTGCATCATTTGTATTACATTTTCGTTTCGTACACCTGTTCCTCATGTTCTATATTCGAAATCGATCTGTTTTGCCAATAACCGCTTACCAAATCGTTTTTTGAACTTCTGTTACTATGTGAACTTACAAACGTACTCGGACAAGGTATTTCTTGTTATCATAACTTCTAATGTTTTCCGACGATTTTGATTTTTCATGCAAAAACAGACACTTTCTTATGACAGTTTGCTGGAAGAGGAATATTGTGGTGCCTCCACATAAACTTGAGTTCGCTCGTATATAGTTTGATTACGCCTTTCGATTAACTTATGTACTTCACTATTCGTATAGCCACAAATCATATGTACCATTGGGATTTTATTATCTGGTTTGTATGGGCTTGTAACACTGAGCATTGTTTACCCCTATGCGCTTACTCAACCTTTTCGCTTTATCGTTATCTCTTAATTTCACCATGAACTGAAATGATTTGTATTGCTTGCTTTTGACCTTGTCAATCATTCGTCTCTTTTATTCATGTGTGCATACCTATTACGCTTGTCATATGTCTGTCCTATTTCTGCTTGATTATAGATTTTAACTCATGCTCTATCTCTTTGAGTTTGCGCTTAGGCTTCTTCAATTCCGCTTTGCTTTGTGGTGTGTCCCGAATAAACGTATTTATCACTTTGTGTTCATCTTCTGATTTATCAACCGTCAGACAATAGTTGGTAACGGTTTTCTGAACGAGTTGATAACCAAGTTTAAGAACGCGCAGCAAAATTGACACACTACAAATGATGATCCCGACGTCAACAAATTTAGCCAAAATACAAATATTGAGCCTGCCCTCCAATCTAACTTGTGGAGTTGGTATGATGAACTTTTTTGTATTTATTCTGTTGGTTTTCGACTGCTTGTATATTTACTATAAAATGATTGTACATGTTGTTTGAGTGTGTTACCTTGGATACAAGTAACGTTGACTACTCAATTTTTCCGTTCCGTTGTACATGTAGCACGGCACTCAATGCCCGAGCCTATCAAATACACTTTATACACACAACTTATGTTCTCATTCGTTCATTAATACGCTAATTGGATTCTAATACGTATATTGTCTACATTTATAGAATACGGTTATACGTATATGCCACCTTACGGATATTTACAATAATTGCATTACTAACATATCTATAATTGTGGATTTATGGTACCAATAACAACCCAACACTCACAAGCAGCCGTATAAAGTAACGTCCTTATATTTTTATTGTAATTATTACATTTAATCGATATATTTCAATATACATCTATTTGTATTCAATAACTTTGTTGATATTTTGAAATAATACATTGATTGGTCCACCACAAACCTACTCATCACAAAGCTGCCTCACGTTATCATCATGTTTTTTGATACTGACGAAAAATCGAACGATTCCAAATGATTGGCAGTTTCGACGTAGAATCGAACGCAATCACCGATACGTTAACCGGAAAGCTACGACCACGAATAGATTGTGTCTAAAATATTACTGACAATAACCATTTCGATGGGAATTACTATTGTGGATTATATTACTATTGTGTGGATTATTATCATTATCGTATCCTGATTTCATGACACTTGTTTCATAAAGATTATTTTACTTCTTTCGATACCACAAACGACGTTCATAATTAAGGCGAGTTCGTTCCATTTATTTTGCCGTATCGCATGATCATGTTTCGAATCGCTGATCAAAACAATGGCTCAATGACAATTATCGTCCATTAATATTTCCAGCGCTATACGATTATCTCATTGGAAATATCTTCAATGTACTCATCAGCTGCTTGTACTCGAAAATCTAGCAGCCTGCTAAGTAAATTGGTGGTATGACCTTACGCACATGCCCACGAAGCTGCAGTTCAAGCAGTTGAGCGAAACTTCTGCACGCTGATATTCTCATGTTTTCGACTACATCAACGCTGGCAATGGTTCGCAACGCTATCATAGAGATAAGTTTGAAGTCATATGTTCAGTCGTAGTAACTTATGTTCTCGATATGCATTTAATGTCCATGCATCGCATTTGTACGGAGCTTTATTCTTCAAATTTTTTCCACGATAATATCAACCGCAATTTCTTCACCTGTCTGTAGCCACTCGATTTATTAATGAGCCTTACCGTAATGTCTATGCGATTACCGAATTCCGTCTCAACCGTCATGCTTTAAATATATTAAATATTGTGCATCATTTGTATTACATTTTCGTTTCGTACACCTGTTCCTCATGTTCTATATTCGAAATCGATCTGTTTTGCCAATAACCGCTTACCAAATCGTTTTTTGAACTTCTGTTACTATGTGAACTTACAAACGTACTCGGACAAGGTATTTCTTGTTATCATAACTTCTAATGTTTTCCGACGATTTTGATTTTTCATGCAAAAACAGACACTTTCTTATGACAGTTTGCTGGAAGAGGAATATTGTGGTGCCTCCACATAAACTTGAGTTCGCTCGTATATAGTTTGATTACGCCTTTCGATTAACTTATGTACTTCACTATTCGTATAGCCACAAATCATATGTACCATTGGGATTTTATTATCTGGTTTGTATGGGCTTGTAACACTGAGCATTGTTTACCCCTATGCGCTTACTCAACCTTTTCGCTTTATCGTTATCTCTTAATTTCACCATGAACTGAAATGATTTGTATTGCTTGCTTTTGACCTTGTCAATCATTCGTCTCTTTTATTCATGTGTGCATACCTATTACGCTTGTCATATGTCTGTCTTATTTCTGCCTGATTATAGATTTTAACTCATGCTCTATCTCTTTGAGTTTGCGCTTAGGCTTCTTCAATTCCGCTTTGCTTTGTGGTGTGTCCCGAATAAACGTATTTATCACTTTGTGTTCATCTTCTGATTTATCAACCGTCAGACAATAGTTGGTAACGGTTTTCTGAACGAGTTGATAACCAAGCCTTAGAACACACTTTTAAATTGTCACGCCACACCGTTATGACAGACATCAATTTCTGAAGACTTGTATTTGTTTTTCAATTCATTCAGCGACAAAGGTTCAAATAAAATAAAATTCACATATAAACCAGATGTTTTTAATTTTATATTGTTGAATTCTTATTAACCTATTCAGTTCACTTTTTATAAATCCTACTTACTTACTTACGACTGTTACGCAAATGGAGCATACGTCGCCCAGCAGTTTTCTTCAACCAACTCTGTTCTGGGTTTTTCTTTCTTGTTCTATCCAATTCAAATTTATTCGTCTCACATACTTTTCTATTTCCTTGGCCTTCCTTTTTTTTCCTTTTTGCCTTGAGGGTTCCATGTGAGGGCTTGTCCCGTGACGTAGTTAAATGCTTTTCGTAGTGTGTGTCCTTTCCACTACTGCTTCTGCCTGATTTCCTCCTTCAATAGAATCTAGTTTGTTCTCTCTCACAGTACGTTGTTGCAGATTGTGCCTGGCCAACCGATACGATGTATTTTGCGTAGACAACTGTTATTAAACACCTACATCTTATGGATGATGCCTTTCTTAAATGTCCACGTTTCCGCTTAATACAGTAGAACTGTCTTGACATTTGTACTGAAAATCCTGATTTTGATTTTGGTTGAAAATTGTTTGGAGTTCCAGATATTTTTCAACCATAGAAATCCAGCCCTTGCCGAACCGATTCACACCTTCGCATCTGCATAAGATCTACTTTTCTCGTCGATGATGCTACTCAGATATGTAAAGCCGTTAAGTCCTCCAAGGCATCTCCATCGCAAAAGATTTGGTTGCTGCATTGTGTGTTGCGTGGGGCAATTTTTCATTCGCCTTTATGTATGTTGAGACCTACTGTTGCAGAGGTTGTTGCCATATTGATTTTCTTCTCTTGCATTTGTTATGCGTGTGTAATAGAAGAACCAGGACATCTGCGAAGTTCAGATCGCCCAGCTGTGTCCTAGCTGTTCACTGAATATCAGGCTTCACTTCAGATGTCGACGTCCTCCTAATCCAGTCGATCACCTGGAGGAAGAGAAAAGGCGAGAGTAAGTAACTTTGCCTGACACCTCCCTTCACCTCGAAAGAGTCTGTTAGCTAACCTCCGTGCACGATTTTGCAGTTGAATCCATCATAAGAATTCCGTATGATGTTAACTATTTTCTCAGGGACACCATAGTGTCTAAGTAGCCTCCACAGTGTTTTCCTGTCCACGCTATCGAATGCTCTCTCGTAGTCGATGAAGTTGATGTAGAGTGGTGAGGTTCAATCAATAGATTGTTCCACAGTGATCCGTAATGTTACAATTTTGTCAGTACACGATCAATGCTTACGAAATGCAGCCAGATGATTTCGAAGTTTGGTGTCAATGAAGTCCTTCATGGTGTTTAACAATACTCTGTTGAAGACGTTGCTTGGTAAAGAAAGAATAGTGATGCCTCTGTATTACCCACACATGCTAAGATCGATTTTCTTTGGTATTTTGATCAGCATTCTTCTTTCCAATCTGATGGAACTCGTTCATCAACCCAAATCTTCTTGAAGAAGATGTGAAATAATTCCGCAGTTGCTTTAACGTCTGCTTCCATTTTCCGTGCGGACGCGTTTTTTGGTCCTGCTGATTTACCGCTCTTGATTTGTCTGATAGCCATACTGATATACACAATCGTACGTGCGTCAATAATAATTGGGAGGTCCGTAGATTCTGCTTTGATGTTTTGTGAATTCAGTGGGGCTGATCGATTCAAGAGTTCCTGAAAGTGTTCTTCAGTGTTTGTCATTATTTTGCTTTTCACTGGTTGTTCTGATATAAGACAATATCCGGTGAGCTTCTTTGTAGATTCGTACAAATGTCTCAGGTTTCCGTTTCTTGCAGCATTTTCCGCCGTCATAGCTAGATCTTCAACATATTTTCGTTTGTTAGCTCTTCTTCTCTTCTTCACTACTGTGTTTGCTTCTGTGTTTGCAGCTTGTACCTTTTTAACTTCTCTTGTTTGGCTGACATTGACTGCTGTCTTCTTGTTCATCCCTTCATCAATTTTTGCAGGAGTATCAACAAGGATTCATTTCTGATGATGGTACTTCTTGTGACGTAGAACTTTGTGACAAGTTGAAGTGTTTGCCTATTTAACCCCTTATCATTTGTTCTACAATGTGGCTTCCTCTCCATTGAGCAGATCCTGAAAAGCATGTAACCTATTGATGATGGCTATCCTGAATTTGTTGAGCCTTACACTATCCCGAAAAAAGACGATATTTAACTTATGGGATCTTGTCTGTAACGTTGTCCAGCACTTCTTTAGTTTCAGTTTCATTTTGGCGACCAGCAAGTGGTGATCTGATGCTATATCAGCCCTTCTCTTGATCCTCACATCTTCCATGGTCTTTCTGAACGTTTTTTGGATACAGATATGGTCAATTTGATGATTTGGTGAAATTCATGTGGCTTCGTGAATGAGTTTTTGCGGGAATATTGTGCCACCGATTACCAGATTGTTGAAGGCACACTGGTTTGCTAATCTCTCGTTCGTTCCTTTCTCCAGATCCATGTCGTCCCTTCATGTTATCATATCTAATATTTTCTAGCCAACCTTGGCTTTAAGGTCTCCCATAAGATATGTCAAATCCTTTGGTGAACATTTCTCGACGACTGACTGCAGCTTATTCGAAGGATTGATCTTTACCGTCGTCGTTGAAGTCGTTTGTAGGTGCATAACATTGGATGACGTTCATTGTAATGTCCTCTTTCTTTGTTTTGAAGGATGCTTGGATGATCCTAGGTCCATGAGATTGCCATCATATCAGTGTCCTTGGTGCATATTTGGACAGCATCAGTGCAACTCCTTGTGTATGTGAAGCGTTTTCCTTTCCATGACCAGAGTAAGACAGCAGTTCCACTGAAGCTAGTCTCAGTTTTCTTACGTGTGTCGAGTTCTTTTCAATGATGTCGAGCACGTCGAGTTTGCTGCAACTTGAAATAGTCTTTTAGTCTCCCACAAAGGACGAACGTTCCATGTTATTAAAATAAAGGTTGCTCTGGTTTTCAGAAGAGGCGTCAGCCTCGTGACTTCCGAGGGAACTCGGCTTTTATTACGCGACGTCATAAATCTTCTTCCAACTCTCAGGGCAGAGTTGAAATGGTTTGAATTAAATTTTCTGAAAAGCATTTTTCTGAGAAGTTAGATTACGACGGAATGCGGTCGCCAATCCTATGTCCAACCCTCCTCTTTCATCCGGGCTTAGGACCGGCAGTATCCCTTTAAGTTCTACTAGCAACGTTTATTTGTATGGATCAGATAACATGAAAACAATTGCATAGTTTTATTCACAATGTAAACATTTGCTGAATTTTTTTAGTACTTCACGTATCTATTGTTAGAAATGGTTCATATTTTTTTGGATTAGTACGTTCCTTGTACACATTAGATTTATTGAAAAGTAAATGTTCGTACTTCGTTTAATTCTATTCATTTTAATTCTATTCTATTGATGCAGTTTCGTTAGTCAAATACAAGGTAGAACTTCGTGCATGAGAACGTGAGTTGAAGTCAATATATCATTTCAGTTAACATACGCAACTGTTAGTTTCAAACACACGGTCAAAGGGATAGCAGAAGCATCAGGAGTAATACAGAAGAATAAGTTTCAAAGATTTGATTCCGGAAGTACAATAAACTTGAACAAAATGGGCTTAAAGAGACTTGAGGTAACGTTAGTTGAACTTGCATAGTCTGAAATAACGGTTCAGAGTGATAAACGAATAAGTGGATTATAAATTATGGAGATACAAGAGATAAAGTGGGACATGTGAAGGCAAATTTCATTTTCCGGCTGCCAAAACCGTGTAACGTTTTTTAGTGACATGAAGGCTCATTAAGTCTCGACAATCCGCAGTATGACTACGTCGTTCAACTCTGATTAGCTGTTTTCAATCTCATTGCAGTCTTTCAGGCCTTCCTGAGAAAGCAGTTACCTATATGAAAATAGTTTCCAGCTAAGCTTTGGTTGATTTATCAATGTAGGCATTCCTGACAACCGTGTGACTGTATAAGCTACGTCCCAAGCATATGATAATGAAAAGTGTGATCATGCCCGAAAGAATTGCTGTCGATGTGTCGATGTTTCTGATGACCACTTGACAGAGTGGAAGTAGCTGCTCCGGTTTCGTGTCGTGAGAACATTTCTCAAGAGTTAAGCGTTGCTTTCTACTTAAACTGAAGCTTCGAAACTTCGGAAACACAGCATTAGATGTAGATTACTATTCATCAGCTCATCTAGGAAAATCGTCCTATATTATTGGTATGAAATTCTAGGAATTTATTTTGTTTCGATATCGTTTAACTCAAATTCAACTGGTGCGTTTACTTGTAATTTAGGTCCATTCGTTGAGTGAGTGTCCGAATTTCTCGGCGCATTGGTTCACTGAGAATGTTTCTTATTTGTCTGTAAGTATTTATGGTGGGAACTTGTTTCGAAACGCATTTGTTAAAACTCATCATGTGTGTCATATCTAACCTCAATGATTCTTCTTAATTTTTTTCCAGTGGAATGTGGTTTAATCCCGACTGCATTAGTTGATTGCTGATAATGTCTCACCTGTGATTATGAATTATTTTGATCCCACAAATTTTGATCCAGTTTTTGATTTAAAGATGTTTTGAAATTCCGATGTTCTTACTTTGTGAAAATACTTTGCCAAACGTTTCTTTTATATCTGTGACATTCTAATCATACTAATCAGTCATGCTATCCAAATATGTTTCTGAAAGCTCAATCAAATGTGATTTGGTGTGCGCATTTTTCGCTGTATCAGTTAATCTTGCTTTTTAATTGTTGTATATGATCCTGCTTATTCCAGCTTATTCAGATAGGCCGTCGTCTGATTTCACACTCAAAAACATAAACGAAATAATTTGAGACACCAAGTTACTCGGTTTATTACCATTTTTTTTTCATTTTTCTCGACCTACTTCAGGGAAAACTAATAATGTGGAGAGACGAATTGCGGAAGCCATAATTACTGAAAATTTAGACATCATACAGTAATAACATTTCTAACAATTCAATGTCATGAAATAACTGTGAAAGTCAACAAAAGCAATAAATTGTATTTTCCAATATGTTTGCAGGCTTCAGACAACTCGTATGGTCGAAGAACTGAGTTATTGTGAATTTATCATCCGATAATTTTCTCTTCAGATTCATTCAACAATATTATACATGAACATCAACACACAACGTGTGACACGATTTTTGATAAGATCAACGACATTGAACGGAATATGTAGCATCGGCTTTCTTACAATAATCAAAGTTATTCAAAGATTAAAAATCTCCACATTTGCTTCAACACAAATCGCTCTTGCAACCAGTCCGTTATTCGATATTCTTTTTCACATCATGTAGTGAACAATCGGTCGCATGTCAATTATAGCACAGCAGCATATTTGTTAACTTTCCTTAAACGCGCATAAATTCTTATACTGATGACCGAAATCGATTGTTGTTTTCCATTTCATCTATTTGATTGTAGTTCGATTTAGCATTTGTTATGAGTCATTTTTCGATAAGTTATTGGTCAAATGTTTAAATTCGATATACATGTAAGTTAAATTTCTCAGCGACGAAATATTTGTTTTATTCACCCAAATCTACTTCGTGCATATCAGCTGGACAATGTGATTCCCATTATTAATAATCAGAAGTCACTTTTCAGTGTGAAAGCTAAACATCTCGTATTTCTGTAAAACAAAACACGGTTACTCAAAATTATTTCCTAATTACACCTTCTTGCGATGCGTTTCCGATTTGTTTCAGGGAAGTGGATAATAGAATCAGAAGAGAGCGATGAATTATTGATTACTGGATCTGTTATGTTCTTCACTCATTAGGATCCATTTATTACGACTTAACTTTATTTGAAAAATGAATCAGCAACATAAAAAGCTCTTTAGATCTGCTGCTTCAGATGTCTGGATTTTTCGTCTTCGCATATCGCAGAAACTGCATTTCACAAGCATACATCATGCGTATTACTGCAGTTGTGTGGAATACAAAACAACATTGGGGTGTTTGACGATGATCGATCAGATGACCATAATAAAGACTAGTCACAATGGACCAATGGAATTATAGTAAGAAAATAATGGTTTCATGATGTTTGAAGAAAATCCTTACCTGAACAACATTTTTCTGATGATATGTGATTATTGGTAAACCAATGGATTGAATTTTAAGATAAATGTACAGACAATCGGCTTTTTTTCCTATATAATCAGTCACGCTGAAAAAACTGATGTTTAGTTTGCGTTTCTCTGTGTGATTTCTATGACTGTTTTCAATCTACTCGGTCAACAGCATAACTGGAACATATAATGAGAGCAGAGATGTGCGACTGAATGTCAGTCTCAATAATCTGACATGAATTATTATATCATTATTGATAATACAGTCGATCGGTCTATCAGAGCACGCTTGTGGCACTGGCATCATTCTTTGTGATTTATTTTGACTAGGTAGGTCGCAATTATTCAAGATAATCCAAATAACCGGAATAATGAAGATCGCCGAGCACCAATGTATGCTAAAAGCATCATTTGAATTTTCTTCCTTTCATGAATTCAAGCTGCTGTTCAAATAATTGTCATACATCCATACAATGTGTTATTTCTTAGCAATGCAGGTCAAAGCAGGATCCAAAGTGTCATTGATGAGGAGCGTGTTTCAGTGATTTCTTGTTCAGTCATCCAAATTCACTTTTCATTTCTTTTTTTTCAGACCGCTACGGCTAATTTGTTTCAGATGCCAACTGATTTGAAGAATTGATTTTATCTGCTGTAAATTAGTTAGATGATTAAAAATTGGTCGGACAAATGAACCAACTAATTTTAAACAATGATAGTTTGAAAATGCACATCTTGACTTATGGTTGAATCATTATTATTCGCGTTCACAGATGTCCAGCC
The DNA here is from genome assembly GCA_944470395.2 of Schistosoma turkestanicum. NCBI lineage: Eukaryota > Metazoa > Platyhelminthes > Trematoda > Strigeidida > Schistosomatidae > Schistosoma > Schistosoma turkestanicum. The sequence continues at coordinate 16,400 of CALYCR020002632.1, forward strand.
TTCAATCACCTTAATGGCTATTATCAGCATGATGTGACGTGTTATTTGTTGTATTTAATAAGCGAACATCATTTTTATTTTTCGACATCTAGACGATGTTTGCAAATTAAAAGTTCGTAAATGGTGTCTGAATAAACGGATTGATTAAAAAGAAACCGATGTAACGCCGAAATGTTGACTTATAACATTGGTAGAGATGAGTACTATAAACCGACGAGAGTAATGAATAACTAATAAACTGAGTTATCAATGAGCTTCATTTTCAATAGATTGATGTCTGAAATGTTGACAGATTGAATCAAACCTTTAGTCTTCACTCAATTATTACTTTACATGTTTTATCGGTTGTTATTTTGTTTAGTCCTAACTGATAACTACTGACTAATCGCGTAGTGAGACGAAAATTCTCTTTGAATCAAAGCAGTATTTATTGGTACTTTCAACTGAGATCGATTATTGACGATTTAAATTGTCACGAAATAGGTGAAATCAAATTTCAAATAAGTACTGCAGATATCGATTTTTTCGATGAGATGAAGCAGCATATAAGTGTTATTGACGGCTTGTTTATCTGGATTGGTGTGCAGAAATCTACCAACAAAGAGCAGGTTGACATGGATTAGATTGACTAATAACTTTTTATTTCAGAATTGAAATGATATCATTGGCTCGACAAAATTTCTGAACGTTAAACGGTCTAACCACTGTCTTATAATTGTTTGAACATATTACTATATATGAGTATTTATCGACATTGCGATGGGGCGGTTATTCCACGTCTTTCATCTCAGTAGATGTTGTCACCCTGTTAAGACAAGAGAAAGAAATTTATCGTCCGAAATTACGAAATTATCGAAACAGATAGCGCTTGGTGCCACGAATAAGAATAGCAATAAATTTTTCGTTCAGCAAAAGATAGGATGCGTGAAACGAATTCCGAAACATCGACTGCAATAGAAGAAAACGGAGTATCACAAACTTTACATATTTTTTGTCCATGTAATTTTTGTGAAACGCGATATTAGATAAACCCTCTATACAACTAACTAGACGATTGGTAATGCTCATTTAGTGTTCCTCTGCTTCCCAGTTCAACAATTTTCTTTACAATGTGAATTTGTTTGTTCCTATTCACGGTATATCAAGTAACAAATTAGGTGGTGAAGGGCGAACTCATCAAGCCCTTGCGAAAAGGAAATCAACTTGGCATTTCATGGGTTTACATTACTTGCACTATCACTGGTAGAGTGTAAAGAATATTCCTCGAATTTCGAAATGTATATATTCATTCGATTGACTTTGCTAGATATCTGTGTTCACATAACATAGAGAATTAGATCGGTGAGCATCAGCAGACAATCACGATTATGCAAGGGAGTACTCATAAAATAGAGCTAAACGAAATTTCATGTAAAATAATTCAGTGAGCATATTCAAGTTGAAATAATGTTTAACAATCGATAGTTCAGTTCACAGGTTTGTGTTTTGTCGAATAACCATTTCGTAGCTGTCTTAAATATTTTTCAAAATAGGTATTTTTTTATGACATTTCAGGAACCTCGTTAATTAGTCACCTCACCTGTAGTTATGCCTTATTACAGATGTTGGAGCGAGTCTATTACACGTTTTAGACTACACATTATGCGAGTTGAAAATAAATTGGATTCAGTATGATCAGTCAAACGTGTTGCATGCGTCTGTAATCCATTTTGCATACTGTGAACAACACCCTCAATAGATTTCAATGAACTGCAACCTTTTCACATGATGAATAATCGTCAATTTCAGAATAAAAGCAACAGTAATAAGATCACTGATAACATGAACTTGCTTTCACCAATACAGAATTATTTGTTAATCATAGGTCATTCCGTCAGCATTCGTTTTATTGATGTCTACTATTAAATGAAATGGATTTAAACTGCGTAAATGAATTTTCGAACGCTCTAATTTTATGTTGCTTCGTTTTAAAATTGTGATTATTATAAAATTTCCTATTTTGAGCGGTCATTTGAAGTTATCATTATTCAACAAATCATTCTTTCTAATTCTGCAAATATTTCGCATCCGTGATTCTTTTTGTTTCGTATCTATTTCAGTTACCTACCAAACGTCTGTCAGTGTTCTCAAAAATTACGAAATGTGAAGTTAAATGTGGAAGTGTTTTCATGTGTAATTGTAACCTATACTACCAATATCGCACAGTGTAAAATCTACTACTTTTTATTTAGCATTGTATAATTATAAGCAGTCAATTGTTGACTAGTACAATCGTTTGTTTGTCTATATTTGAAGAGAGAAGCATTCAAATTTAAATTATTCAGTGATGCTAAATATGAAAGCATCATTTTGAAGATCAGTCATTTCATTATTTTTATTTTTTTGATAGCTCCTAAATACGTCTACAAAACAGTGTCGCTTTCTCATAAGCAGATTGATTAAGTTTAAAAATATGATAATTCAAAAAGAATGTAAATGTGTTTAGATAAAAGTTTGAAAATCTACTGGCCTACCACTAAAGTTATCAATCGTATCTCATTATTAAAACAGTCTGTCTTATCAGTGTCTCATAACATAAAGCATTTGAAAATGTTGACAATTTTTTCACGTTCAAATATTATTAATTTTATGTCAAACAAAGAACGTAAAAATGCCTAAGCATAAAGTTCTACGGCTTATAAATTATAAACATCATATTCGCTCAAATATACACAATTTAAATTGCCCACATCTAGTCATTCTGCATTCTCTAACTCCAAAAAAGCAGGATAATCTTTATATATTTACATATTTTATATATAGATAGATATTACTATTATACTTTATATAAATATATTCAATATATAAATATATATTTATATATATTTCGAAGCGTTTACATTGAAATGATATATTAATGGAACAGTTTTAGCTACAATGATGCCATCATTTCATCACTGCTACACCTGAAAATCTGATCATCTATCAGCAGGCTATACGTCGTGAACCAAAGCAGATTATTTTAGTTAAATATACGTTCATTGTTCACCAATGCATGGTACAGCTAACTTTTCAAACAGCATCCTTAAAACTAGGAACAGTTGATTTATCATTTCGAAAAACTTCCGAAATAATCGTGACCCAAAAAACCTTTGAGTTACCGTGATCAACTTCAAATGTGTGTGTTGGTTATATATTCTACACTTTTGAAATGTACTGTGATGAAACTCACTTCTCGACAGAAGGAATCTATTCACACTGTGTATATTATCACTTGACAACCTGTTGCGCTGTAACTGACGATAACACAAATTATGAATTATTGAAAAGATATACTATCACATGTGTCAAACAGTCTGACTCAATCTCTTATGATTTGACGCTCTTTCGAAATATGAATTATCACTACCTACAACTTGTGATTCGCATTTTGAAATTCTTAAGAGTGTCCCGATTCTGCTATATAGGATAAACGCTAGCACTTCCATTGTTGCCATTTCATTTGTTATCATAGTCACAATTAATAATACTTCAAACTGCAGTACATTGTATTATGATTCTCTATCTGGTGGCATCTAAGAAAAAATCGTTCGGCTTTTCCATTATTGTTATCTTAACTCCACGTGGATTTTGGTCCTATATATTTGCTACGAATATCGTAAAGTTGGTGATGAAGTAATTATTGAATGAACAGATAGTCCGTATAGCGGGCTAAAGGTAGAATTTTGTCAGGGTTGATAGCACACAGTGTTGTGAAAATTGACTGCCATGTTGTTAATCTTCCTCAAAGCAACAGATGAACAGTGAACGGCCATTCTCATAAACGTCTCTCATAAAAAAATTTTTATTATTTGTATTACATTACTAGTTCGTGTTTTTGTAAGCCTTATTTTGAGCACTTTTCTTTTCATACACTAATGCATTGACCGAGGAGAACAACGTACAAATAAAAAATCGTCATTATACTTCGAGCCACAGTCTTTCAAGGCCTAACGAATGACAGTATTGCCTATTCTTTATTATTTTGATCATTAAATTGGTTGAGTGCTTACAATTGCATGGATTACTAGTACATGGATTATTATTATCATTATTCCTTATCATTTACAACAGAATAGTTAACTAACATTACTACATCTTTCATTGACATTTTGTTTTCGTCAGTTAAAAATCACTCTCGTGTTTTAAATATTATTGATTGATGCGTAGTTCACTGTGAGCATCAATATTTATGTGGCTTACGTGTGGGTCTGCTTCTTTTTCTCTTTGATGTTGTATTTCGTGTGACAAGATCAGGAAGTGGAGGAAAATAGAATACATCCGGACAAGTGCCTTCTGTACTGCAGTTTATAAATGCAAATGTTACGTTCAAGCAGAATCGTACATCCTGCAAATTATATATTAGGCTATCCTGACAAAATGAATGGAAAAATTGTAAGGAAAAAAATTCGTGTGCGTGCTTTAACGAATAAACATTTGTCTTAGATGAAAAACAATCTTCATAATAATACTTACATTCCTCGGTTGGCATATTAGGCGACCTGGAGTCCCGTACTCTTTCTGCAGTGTGTTTCGAACAAACGTTTTATGAATAAATGAAACAAATAAGCGTAATATATGACAAAATACATTTTTGCTGTAGCTGTAAATATCATTGAATTTTACACAATGTTGAACGATCTTTATATTATTAACGGTAGCGTTAAATCAGTTTCTTAAAACTAACAGCAACGTTTATGGAAGACGAAGATATAGTTGCTCCACTTTTATGAAGAATGAACGCGATTTATTCAAGTGAAACAATAATTGACATAACATTAATTAAGAGTGATTTTTCCCCTGAACCTATTTGATATTTTCAACAAACCAAAACACAGCCAATGTTTTCGACTCTATAAGTTTCTAAATTTTCATACTGACAATATGAAAGTTAACTTCGAAATTCAGGTGACAAACACACTTACATTATAATCTGTTACGTTGCTTTGCGTAATGTTATACATCTGATGTTTGCTGAAATTATTGAATTGACAATAGTAATTAGAAACATGGTCAGTAATATTATCGTGATTATTAACTAACAGAAGTAAATCCAATGGTTACTGATGAAACTCGTTTCAATAGCCAAATGTGTGCGAGAATCTGTAGACGAGAATTCTCTCACACTTTCCACCAAATAGCAGCAATAAACTATTAGTTTCACAACCCAATCCATCTTAACTTATTGCCAGATCTCTCTATTTATCCTCTTAAGGAAAAAACTGATTTCCAGATCGAGTAAAATGTGATGGATTATTTCGTTATTTCAAAATCCTGAACACAGAAGTAAAATGTTAAATGCGTTTTCGAAATTTTTCATCGTGCAATTGGAATGAATTTGGATAGTCTAGAAGGTGTGATGCAATCGCTACATTGATATTATTTGTTTATCTGCATTCTTTCAGATTAAAACTCTCGCTTGTGCAAGTGATTCAGATCAGCATGAATCCTTGTTCATCAAGTATGATAGGGAATCACATATGTTACAAGTTTTTTTAGAACGCTACTTGACAATCAGTAATTCGTCAGTGTGAACATTGATGCAACTTAATTTATGTAAATAGATGCTCAATCACATACTTTAAAAGATCTATAAGTTACTTCAGCATTGAAGTAACCAAGTACACCAACAATTGCAGAATCTTCTAAGGCACAACCCCCCTGTTTTCTAAATTCATGATGCTTTTTGAAGAAACGAGAGTTGTGAATTCCTGATCAATATCTTTTCATTTATGTGACATTTACTCAGCAGATAACATTCCATCATGTTACGTTATGATCGGGTCGATGAAAATTTATGGTAATTTCAGAGTCATTTGAAAAGTCAGTTTTTAAAATTGAATCCGAATCAATCATTACACTCGTCAGACTCAATTTTGAATCGCAGTGAGTGTCTCAACGGTACATTTCTACATCTATTGTAGTGCCTTTGAATTTGTCACTTTTAAAAGTTCCAAAATAAAATCACTTGAATTCTGACAAATCGTTATCGAACAATCTAGTACAGAAAATGATCCGAGTTAAATATGTGCTCGTTATGTGCTTGAATGCAGTCAATCAAGCTTTTGTTGTGGAGAAATTTAAGTAATGGGTATGTATCTCAGACTATTAGAAGAGATGACGGTAACCAATTTGTACAGTTCTCTTATAATAAATCTCATTAAAATAACTGCCATTTGTAATCAGTGATCTTGTTCCAAATTTTGACTAGCTAAACAATAATGAACGAGAGTTCTCTCGACAAGACTCTGCTCTGACATTGAAATATGAACGTGTATTTTCTCACTGTATATTCACTGACAAGAAGGTATGCTATTTTTTGATTGAGTATTTCATCCATCGTTCCATAATTTTGAAAAATGCAAACAGTGCTTTTCAGGCGAGATCAGTAGATGGTTATATTCCAAATTATTTGTTCGCATCCTTCGGAAATCTGTATTCAGCATATGCAAGTGAGTGAACTCGTCATTTACAGCGTTGCTGATTTTGTTATCTTAACTGGTGACTAAATGTATGGACACTATCAAACAAAAGCATGTGTACTGGATATTGTGACGACATTATGAAAGAATTCAACTAAAGGACACAACCATAATATTCGGACTTAGATCTTACCAAAAATGTTCTGTATCGTCAAATTTTTTTTAAACATGGCCATCTGTAATCTAACTCAGGTCTAATTGGCTGAAATAGAAAAGAAATTCATTTTCTTTGAGCAAATCAGAATACAACGTTAGATGCAATCGACTGGTATTATTTATATTATCTGTCTGAAAATCTCGTCTACAATAACGATGATTAGCATAGCAATTACAGCTTCACAGTAATTATGTGCTTCATCATTGCAAAATATGTTTTAACGTATCTTGTGAATAGAAAGTGTAGCGTTGATAAAAGGCATTCATTTGATACTCACCTACGCTCACGTTTTGTTTCCAAATGAATGAAGTTTACTTTTCACTGTCATTTATAATTCACCCAATCTTTCCTCTTTGCAATCATTGAATTTGACTACAAATATCTATCATAGTAATTGACTTTAAATTACTGAAAAATGAAATTTTTATTTTGCTATGAACAGGAAACAAATCGAGTTTCAATGTGATAACTCTATCAGCATCATTGAATTCCAGTATTCACCCTGTAATTTTCAAAGCTCACAGTTCATAAGATTAGAGTCAGAGATAAATTATTAATTTGAACGAAAAATTAATACGACTAGCTAAAATGTCTTGAAATAATAAATAAATAAAATTAGATGTAAACGCTCATGCTGACAAAACCACAAAATGTGCTTGTTCATATTTTGAACGTTAATTTATTGTGAATGTTATTTTTGTGATGAGACAGTACGTCATCACCTTTTCGTGCATATTCAATTCATCATAGCTACAATCACAAAAAGTTTGAGGAAAGTATGAAAGTAAAACGACGAAAAACATAAATACTGGATTCAACTCACGTCTAATGCAGGTGGACGCCATTTCGTTGTCACATTAAATTTTGGTGTTAGGTTTATCCAAATTTGAGACCTTTAAATCAGAAAACACATTTCACAAAAATTGATTCGTGTTTGTAAGAACAAACGTGTGGTAGAAATTTTATTTCGTAGACAGAGATTCGTTGTTACAAGGTACTATTGCAACAGGTAATCTGCTACAATATATGAGTATCAGATAACATTTATTTTGCATTTTCTTTAACAACTGTACTGAAACTTTCAAGTGTTTCTACTATTTCTAGAGACAGACAGAGTACTTTGATGCCCTATTCTACCTCTGATACGTATTCATATAATTTATTACCAATTTCAGTTTCATCACAGCGTACCAGATTACGCTTACTATATTCCGCAAATTTAGAGTTTGAAAGTAAATAGCCCACAAAAACGCTCTGGTTTACTCCATGGTTAATATTCTGATTTGTTTTCAAATAATTCATTCACGTATTGATTCTAAAATTCATTTTCATAGCGAAACAGCTTTATAATCATGTTGAAACCGATTTCAAAGTTTGAGACGCGAGAAAAAGAAACATGAGTAACGGTGGTAATGTTTAAAAAAATCAAGCATGTTTCAAGCGCGGGTTTCTCTAGGAATCTATAGTAATTGTTAACTGAAACTGAACTTTCTTCAGTGTTCAGTTTTTCTTATTAACATTTCAGTACACGTCAATCACCTAATATCAAACAAACATATGTCTAATGTTATTTTCGAATATCGTCTTACCACAATCCGTGAATAACGTAAGAATTCACTTGAGGCGGTAAAATGCACTAAACATAAGAAAAACACAATACTGTCAAGCGTTGATGTTCGATAATAACAACAATAGTACATTTTTAAAGATGGAAGATATAAATTTTAATATTGAAATAGAAATCACATTTTATGTGTACGATATTTGAGAGGTTGAATTCAAGTAGATTCAACAAAATGTGCTGATGACTGCGTTTCAATTTTGTTTGTTCAGGAAGGTCGAACTCGGTAAACTAGAAACACATCGCACTAAGCGGCATTAACTTTGAATTGTGCTATCATTTACCGTTTATTGGAGATCCGAAATGTCTGAATGCGTATCAGTGGATTTTTTCATAGGAAGCTGAACTCAGCACAGCTTATCAGTTGTACATTTATGAGTTTGTCAGATTGTAACTCGCATAATGCTTGACAATAAGTCTTGACCTTTATGTTTTATTGATGATGAATATCGCTTTAGTGATAACGTTTATATGAAATTCATTATTTGTATTGAGCTGGGTGCTCGGTGTTAGTCATCAAATTGTAGATAGTAAGCAAGGACTTACAGTTGACGCATTTCCAAACAGAAAATGTCATCTCAAAGGAAACAGAGTATTTGTTTTTAAAATGAGATAATGATCAATCACTCGTGTGTATAAATATATATATATACTTATGTATATATATATATATTTCTCTAGTAACTCAAAATTTGAATTTATCACGCAATAGTAAAAGGTCAACGAATACAATGCAGTGTAGTACTGTCACAGGAATGATCTATATTTGTTATGTGTGAATAATTACATTCACACAATTTATCCGTCATTTAACAAAACTGCTTTCTGTGTGTATAAAATTGCACGTCTTCTCCTACTCGGTCAAAATGATTTGTTTTGAAAATGTGTAACGGAATAAAGTCTTTGTATTCCAAGTTGGTGGTTCATTCATAGTTTCGTTATTTGGGTAACAAATATTCTTTGCGAGCGTTCAGTTTCTTAGTAAGTTCATCAATTCTTTGTTTGTCAGTATCTAATATACACCTATCCTAAATGAAATTAAGATGTACATGCTGAACACCGCAAGTCACTGATTTAGCGCGACAAATTTTGTGGACACACGGAGGCATTGATAATGAAATATTCAACAGTTCCTTTCATTGTTAGAGAAGAGGATCACAATGTACACTGACAATCATCATTCTTTGACAATCGAAAACTATGTGAAAAGCGTGCGAAATAGAAGATAACGTTTAAAAGTGATTGTCCGCTGAAAGAACAATAGGAATATATACTGCTCATTGAAAACCCTTATTAAAAGTAGTTATATTTAGTAGAATAAATGAAAGTTATTCGTTTTATTCAGTGATCAGATATCGAAATCTATTTTCAATCAAACGATCTGCAACAAAATCAGCACTTCATAGAACTACAATAAAAAAATGGTTGGCATCATTTTGTTGTACCATCGCATGTTTTATTGCTTCACTGACCTGATCATGATTGAAATCACTAACGAACATCTGTAAACATTCCGAAATAACTAGAATCGAGCGCAACGAAATCCATTGGTTTACAGTAGATCATGAAATATGCATTGAATATTGGGAACAAGAATGAAGTTGCACGAATACATGTATATGAAAGATGTACTCAAGTAGTAGTATATTCTAGTAGTTCCGTTACATACAATCACAAGCATGAACACTTTACATTTACGAATTCACATTACTTGTGTCAAGGTCAGTGTTTCTAATGGTGAATGGTTAACCTACTGTGAAATCAGTATACTCAACTGTACAAATCTTCACTAAAATTTGTAGCGTGACATCAGATTATAAGGTACGACAAAATATTTGTTTATGTACTAAGGATGATGAAATCTCAGAAAATCAAAATATCATGCACATCATACAAAATATGAATGATACTTGGTAGTTTCAGCAGAAGACCGATGGTTGTTAGTTCGAAGATCTGTCAGCCGGTATCTTACGGTTATCATCCAGCCTATAGTTAGGCTTGTTTTTAGCAGTAAAAATATGGCGTTTTGTGTGAAGATGTGAATGCTTTTTGCGTGGAAACGCGACAACTTGAAAAATAAACTGACAGAGATGGCTTCACACATATCTTAAATTTATTCAGACATCGCTATGTTTAGTCGTTATTTTTGAGTACATTACCAATGACCCATTTCTTACAGCTTGTTTTAATCGAGTGATAAAGTGTAACGTTTCAGTTAAATAATGTTTTATTTTACGTGTCACTCACTGCAGATCATGATTCAAATTTTACGATTGTAAGTTGACATGCAGATTTAATTATTTTCACTCAGTATTTTCTTGACTGTCACGTGCTTCGAACATTTATAATACGTGACAATATAATTTATGTTTTCGTTTTGTTGTGGTTGGTGTCTTGCAATAAACGCAGAAGAAAAATATTTTTCAATACTTATGATACACGTAAAAGAAATGAAAATATAAGAATATCTCATGAAGTCAGTTCGAATTTTCATCGTCTAATGTGTTAACAGAATCTCATCGAGTAAATGTTCTTATGTCGATTCTATTGGTTAACGACATGGTCATGAAAAAACGCTAACTAAGAACCATGGAAAGATGGACTGAGCAAACGTAGATTTTGTGCATTAAGTGATTAGTAATAATTCTGTAATAAATTCGAATTCTTCAATAGATCACTTGCGAATAAATTGAAGAATAGATCGTTGAAGTAAGAATTTGCAATGATGGAAAGCCGATCAACAATGAAACGTTTGCTTCAAGTTAGCGACCGTACTTTAGGATGAACAAACGAACGATGTGAAACAAAACCCTCGTTTGCTGTCGCGTGTTTATACAAAAGCTGTATCTATTCGGTGAACAGTCAGAACATACGACTGATTTCATTTACCGCACCTAAATAATACACATGCAGTCGCAGACTCACTAGCTCATTATCTCTTTGCGTAACCATGGTAAATTAGACAATTGAACAGAGCACGTTCGAATTTCTGAGACTGGAAAAGTTCGTAGTTAAGCCGGAATAATTCACTGAAGTTACGAAAGTCGTATTTTAAACCAATATATTCAATATAAACTCCATGATTCTGTCGCAACTAGTGGCAAACTCAGTCGAAAATGGCAACTGATATCACGTTCCACTCAATGACTACATCCACGAGCAGGGATTCACAGGGTAGGAGACCGAAAGAGAACATGGCGCCAATCCATAAAGTCTGAATTAGATCAGCCTTATTATGTTGTTAAGTGTTGGCCAACTTGTTGGAATGCGCGAAGTCGAAAATTATGGACGAGTAGAGTGTTCGCCATCTTAGGTGAATCCAGCTTTTGTGTGCTCTGAAATTTTTATCCTCGGAATTCGTCATTTTCATCATTTTTCTCATACTCAAGTAACAGCAATAAATCATACTTACAAAATAATATTTTCGGACCCTTATCTTCTCCGTAACTGCTGACAACTTCAATATCTCTGCCGATTATTTGTTCGAACTGACAGTTACGTTTGTGTGCTAATGCCGACGAACCGCTGCAGTGAGACCGCATCTACTAATGTTGTACTTCTCAAAGTCTATAAGATTTCCACGTATATAGTTGTTGACGCTTCGTTCATTATTTTTTTTAAGATCAACTTTGTGCTCTTTGACATGTTCTTAGATAGCAATCCATTGATTTGTACGGTTTCGCAAACATGAAGGCACGATTTCATAATAATATTCAAGCTTTTGAGAACTGTATCATGAATGAAAAACTAGATTGAGTTGCATAAGTAACAAATGAGAATGTTATTTGTACATTGACTACAATTGTTCATTTAGTAAGTCTTCAGTATAAGGTAAATATATGCTGACTTACATATGCGTAAATTTCCATCTCCAAAACATAATCCACCGATCAACATTTTTCAAACATTTCTATCGGTTTTCACTCATCTGCTAATTTCTCGTAATTCTTCACGTCCATTATTCCCCAGTCTTTGCCCTTTGGGGCTGTCCACTGATCTCTTGATACTTGTCCAACATTCCAGACGAATTCATTATTTATTATCAGTTTGCTACAAAATATCAATAATGTCACTTCAACGATTTTCGCAGAAAAACTTTAAATGGTACACTGGTTTTAGCATACCATACCTACTTTCAGTGCATCTTCCTGATTTCTACGTTCAGTGCAATGTGATTTGATCACAGCGGAAATGGTTTAAAAAGATTATTTTTCACTCCAAAAACTTTGACAGTTGTGTGCTTTTATAGTTGTTTTGAATTTCAGATGTTCTTCTGTGTAGAAATCGTTCATGAAAGCTTTTAATCAAATCTTGCACATTGACATCATCCAAACCGAAGTTATCATCCAAATATGTAAAGATTTCCACATACTTTTTTATACTTCTGGTGTATGAAATTGTGAAAGATATAAGGACAACTATTCTGAAGCTATTCATAGTTGTTCATACTTTGTTAAATCCTTTTAACTGATTTCCTGTATCACCAAATTTTGTCGATTCGTTTCTGCAGCGTTGTGAATGACTTATCATATTCTATATACTACGGACATTAAATTTACCTTGTTTATTGGCTGCTCTAGTTATCAGGATAGGCATCCGTCAAGTAACATTTGAGTAAACTCGGGTTCCGTCACGTCATCACCCATCTGATTGATGAGCGTCAAACTCTCAGGACAAAAATTAAATCACTCTGTTGTTTTCGTAAGCATGTTTCAATGAATATTATTTCTCGCTAATCGCTCTTTATCTTAAACTTTTGCGATAATACAGAGATACAGAAACTTACTCAGACAACAGTTGAAAAACATCTAATCCACATTTTATTGCAATCGTCACTGTTATCATCCACACAATTTAATTTCCATCCTGATATCGAATATCCGTTTATTAGTTCATCGGTTGTTTTTCTTCTTTCACTACTTTGAATCCGATCAAATTTGTTACTAAACAAAGTTAATTGTAATAACCTAATTGTATCTGACTTATTTATGAAGACGTGTAATTTCTTTTTTTATGTTTGATGTCATTTCAGTCAGTCATCGATTGTTTCTCTAGCTTCAGTTGCTGGAATTCTTTGTCATTTGTTACTGAACATATCACTTTCTTGTTGCCTAATTCTCAGACATGCTGTTTTGAACAGACCAGATATCTTAGGCATATTATTCTTTCTTTGATATGGTTATTGATAAGTTCATCTACCTATTGATTTTAATTTCCCTCGAAATGAATAAATATATTTGCAATTCTGCATTCCGTCTCTCCAAAATACCTGAAATAACAACGAAGAATACTTCAGACCAAATAATGATGTTTAACTTTTGCAATAATCGTTCATTTGCTTCGACGGACCAGCAAACTAGATATCTTCTCACAATATATTCAGATATGCCGTTGTCTGATTTCACAATCAAAAACGTAATGAAAATCATTAAGGCCAAAAAGGTATTTTGTTTATTATCATTTTGAGTAATCGTTGCTTGACCTACAGTGAATAAAAACGATGTGGATACACAAATCGCAGTACGCGTTATAACATAAAGTTCATTCATCACGCTGGAATAGTAATAATAATAATAACACGACTAAATTTTAAACTCACTAAATTAAGCAGGTTTTAGACAACACAAATCTTCAAAATAATGAGTTTTGTAGAGAAAACCCAATCAGTCTTCGTTACACACGATTGCAATTTAATGAAGAGGTCACTGATAGCTTCTGTCGACTTATATGTATATATATATATATATGCAGGTGTCATCCGATAATTTTCTCTTCAGATTCATTCAACAGTACTAGAACTGAAATTCATCACACAATCGGTAACATAATCATTGATTAGATCAACTTCAACGAATATAATATGTAGAATTGGCTTTGGAACATTTACTGAAGTTATTAACAGGTTTAAAATTTCCACGTTTGCTTCAACACAAATCGCTCCTGCAACTAGTGCATTATTCGATATTCCGTTTCACATTATGGAGTGAACAATAGATCGCCTGTAAATTACAGCAAAGTGCCGTATTTGTTAACTTTTAAAAATGCGCAATAATTTTTATAATGTAGACCGAAATCAATTGTTGTTTTTCATTTCATCTATTTGATCGCAGTTCAAATGAATCATTTGTTATGAGTCATTTTTTGATACGTTTTCGGTGACATGTTTTAATAACATGTACATATATGTTTACTAAAATTCTTGTTTGAGAATGTTTCAGCATGAGAAAACATATGTGCATGATTATTATGTGTGTTTTACGGTTGTGAACAACGCTTCACGTAATCTTGTTCAATGACAGTGTTTGTAATAGCGAATTTATCCAATATCATTACCACAGTAAAATATGGAAACCTTGAATCAGTATATTTCAACTGAATTCCATAACAATACAGTTGAATAATGACTTTCACATTCATGCAACAAAAATTTTATCACCCATTATTCGTTTCCCAGAAAATCTTTTGTCACGACGATGTAAGGGTTTGAAATTTCATGTTATTCCTGAAGCGAAATCTCTCAAATACTTCTCATATATCCAAAAAAATATCGTGAGTTTGTAAGATATGTCTGTTGTTATGAAATGAATGTAGGGGTAAACTTGTTTGAATATCTTGATGTTTATCAGGCTGAAATTTAGTGACTCATGTAGGCAAACACAACCGGTGACGAAATTTTTGGTTTAATTATTCAAATCTACTACATGCACAGAATCTTGACACTATGACCCGCATCATTCGTTATCGAGTGTGAAAGCGATCATGTTCGTAATGAATGAAAAATTACGGGCTAAACGTCTTTTATTTTTCAAAAGCCTAACAAAAAACGGTCGCTAAAAACCATATTAAAATAACACTGTCTTGAAATGCAACTTCCATTCACTTCAGGAAAGTGAATAACAGAACCAGAAGCGTTCAACGATGTATCGATTACTAGAACTTTTGTGATCCTTACTTGATATGATCGAACTACTATGAGTTTACTCCATTCGAATAACGAACCGTTGAGAAGATAGGCTGCTATGAACCCCTGCCTCAACTTAGTGAAAATACGTCTTGATATGTCCTACAAACTTTATTCTACAAGCATTCGTAATGCGTATATTTACAGTTGAGTCTAATAAGATTCAACATTGATTGATGGGAGGAACGTATTGATCACAGTAGCAGTGACCCAATAGAATAATATATTTGTTTTATCATTATATAATGAAAATTGTAATGAGAACAACACATTATATGAGATGTGAATATTGGTACAACAATGGATTGGTTTTTCAGATATATGTTTAGAAAATCCATTTTTGTCGGATACAATCAACCATGCTGAAAAAAATAGATGACTAGTTTGCGTCTCTCTGAATGATTTTCTGTGACTCTTTTTAATCCACTCAGTAAACAACATAACCGAGACATATAATGAGAGCAGAGATGAGCAACGGAATATCAACTTCAAAATCCAGACATAAATTGATATATTATTATTGATAATGAACTCGATTCGCATGTCAGAGCAAGCACGTGCCACGGGCGCAATTATACAAGAAATGCAAATATTTGGAATGAGAAAGAGCTTCCAAAACCTATGTTCCCATTTGAGTAAATTCAAGCATTAGCTGAATTTGAAGTAGAATGCAGTTTAACGCAAGATCCAAAGTGAGTTTCATGTTTAAAATGTATCAGTAATTTATTTTGAGTCACTTGAAAAGTTTCTCATCATAAGTGACCTTCAAATTTTTTTCATTTTAGACTGTGAATAAAATTTTTACTCCTACAGTTCACTCCAATTCCAATGGATGCAAATCGATACGCGCTCGCACCGGATCAGAAACCAAAACACAATAATTCTGGGAGAAAAAGGTCTTTATTCAATAAAAATGGAAAAACAGACAATTATCAAACAATATAACACCTTCTACATCCAATCTACCGCCAAACATATCCGTTTCTGGAAGAATAAGTGCCTCCAATCCGTACTGTTGAAATATCAAATCCAAATACGGCTAAAGCCACACTAAATATCAAATTTAAACAACATATGTACAGTTCAGAAGCAAACATAAAGACTTCCATATAAGTACAAGATATAAAAATACTAACAATATACAATGATAAAATCTCAAAATGGAATCAAATAGAGTACCAAAATGTCAACAGAAAGAGTCAGTCATATCATATTACAATATATATATATATATATATATATATATATATATATATATATATATATATATACATACATGGAGAAATTTTCCAAAAATCAAACCATTCAAAATAGATTCTACACCGGACCGCAAAATCCCTCAATGCAAAAAAACTCCCTTCTGACACTTCAATTAATGGTTTGCTCTCATCTCCTAATCCATACCGAAAGAACGAGTAGGACCTACAGCAGTACGCTTACCCGCCCTTCAACATGGATATGACTTATCAAACTAACCAGGTACCTGTACCTTCCCATCAGGCCCTTGATTCCACTGTCTATCGTATAAACCTTATCCAAATAACCCACATGAACATGTACTACACGTCGTAAAGCTGGTCATATCCTTTCCGGGAATTACATTCCATATCATGGGAATGAGTGGTCAAGCCATCAACACTTGCTCCGAACGGCAGATACAGTGGAGTCCGTGTTGCTGACTTATGAACAGAATTTCTCGACCCATAGATAATATGCAAGGTTGAGAGTCCAATTTTGACATCTCCTCGTCTCCTAAAGACTCTTAGTGACATAACATACGAACAATATCTAACTCTCCATCTCCTGATACACAGTAGGATTGATCAGCATTCGTCATCGTCGACAACTCACTTGTCACTTCAATTAAATGTTCACTCTCATCTTTTTGTCCACCCCGGAAGAGCGAGTTTGATTTATAGCAGTACTTCTACCCGCACTCCAACATTTATATGACCTATCAAGCTAACCTTGTACCTGCACAGAGACATTTACGCCTATATTTTTTTCAAGCCACGTCATTTGAAGAATTTGTTCTATATGCTCTTAATTTGGTAAATGATTTAAAATCTATCGAACATATGAAATTATTATTCATTGACATTTTTCCTGCAACAAATTCGATCGATGTTCATGAAAATTGAAATAATGATTGTTGGAAAATTAGACGTATCTTGACATCCGCAGAAATTAATACTCGTCTAGTTTAGAGTTGTGTTCATATTTTCAACGCTAAATGATTACTAGGACATTATTATTATGAGGCAATATTTTATTTCCTTTTCATGCATATTCTATTTATTATATTCATCACAGTTATGAAACGATGAGAAACATAAGTAATGGATTTAACTCACGTTCAAAAGAGCTGGATCCCATTTTGCCGTCTTATTACATTTCGGAGATGTATTTGGCCAAATTTGAGGCCTACGAAAAAAACAGCTGCCGCAAACAGTGATTCGTCTGCCTTAGAACAACAATGAGATAGAACTTTTATGATAAAGACGGTCATTTGTTTTTCCTTCCTAAAATTACAACAGGTAATGTGCTATAACAAATGAGTTTTAGATGACGTTTTATGCATTTTGCTGAACAAATATAATGAAATTTTCAAATGTTTGTATATTTTCTACAGATATGCACGGTACTTAGATGGCTCATCGCGTCTTTGAAAGAGCATCATATAATTTATTCCCAGTTTCAGTGAAACCATAGCGTTTTTAAATAATATTTTAGTGAGTCATTGTATTGATTCAAACGTTCACTCTGATAACATAAAGCCCTCATCATAATGTGAGAACGGATTTGAAATTTTGAGACTTGAGAAAAACAAAGTAAAATCAATTATGTCTCAAGCGCTGGTTCTTCTATGAATCCAACAGATCCACCCTCAGTTGTTAAATAAATCTAAAAAATTGGGTTAGGCATTTCTTGCTTTAATGAAACATTTATTCACACATTAATCGCCTAATATCATACAAGCGTTTGCTAAATTTTATCTGCAACGATCGTCTTACCACATTCCGTGAAAAACAAATGAATCCACTTCGGGCGGTAACGCGCAATCAAAATATGATTAACACAGAATTGCTAAGCGTTGATGTTCAATCCTGATAACAACAGTACATTTCAAGATAAGAACCATGTACCGTAATATTGAAATAGAAATCACATTCTTTTTTTACGACATTTGTGATGTTTAATTTTAGTGGATTCAATAAAATATGCTAATGACTGCGTTTTGATTTTGTCTTTTCACGAAAGTCGATACCGGTAATCTGGAAACATATCGCATTGAGCGGCATAGACTTTGAATTGTGCTATCATTTATCCTTTATCTGAGTTCCTACATTTCTGAATCAGTATCAGTGGTTTCTTCATAAGTAACTCAACTGAGTCGTACATTTATGATTTCTCCAGATTGTAACCCAAATAATGTTTGACAGTAGTGTGTGACTATGATGGTTAAGTGATGATGAATATCCGTTTTGTGAAATCGTTTATTTAAATCTGTGATCAGAAGTTCATTTTTCATATTTAGCTGAGTGCCATTTCTCGATAAATGAATTGTATCATCTCAAATCAATAATTAGATATGAATATATTGCGACATTCAATCCAGTAAAAAAATGTTGTCGGAAATTATGAAAACAATATTACCAAGTGTGTATAAAATAAGGTTGGTGGCCACAATAGACTGAACTGGTAGAAATCGCAACTCAGGTTTAGAGGTCCAGCAGTCACAAGTGTAGTAAGTGCATGAATTATCAAACACATGAGTCTAGAGATTTTAAACAAAGAAAGATGACAAATTAGCAAAAGTCACTTCAAAATTCATATTTGTAACGAAAAATTATTGGATTTTTCAAATATTTACAGATACCAATTTGTTTCAATATTTAAACGGTTCACAGTTTTTCGTTAACTTATTCTATAAACCCTCATTAATAATGTTAAGCTGGATGCTAGTTATCAGATAAATTCACTGTAATACCTTAATTAAAATAATCAGACATGAATATATTCAGAAAATTATTTCAGTAAAAAAATTATGTTGGATATAATGAAAACAGTATATCCATGTATAGATAGCAGTAGATCGATGGTCACGGTAAGATTAACTGGTGGAAATCTCAACTGAGGTTAAGAGATTAAACAATCAAAGTTGTTTTGAAAGTATGAACAATTAAACACGTGAGTCTGAAAATATTGAAGAAAGAAAGAAAATGACAAATATACAAAAGATTTTGCAGAGTTCATATTCGAAACGAAAATTTATTGGATTTTTTAAATATTTACAGATAAAAATTTGTTTCAATATTCAACGTGAAAAAAGATAGACGCTTCACTGTTGTTCGTTATTTTATACTGTGAATCTGAACAACTAGTTTAATATACCCATCAGAATAGTAATTGAGTGATGTGTCATATTCAAATATTCAATTCAAACAAAATACTAAAGTATGTCGTACTGCTTTACGTAAGATTAGGATAGGAAAGTAGAAAATACTCATGATACTCAGCGTTCATTATACAATTATTGATAAGAAACATGGACTTACAATTGACTCATTGCCAAACGAAAAACGTTATCGTCAATGAATGAGAGTAATTAGATTTGAAACGACAGAAACAAGAAGTACTCATTTATGTGTTTATATTTTACCAGAATAAATGAAAGTTTTAACTTATCACGAAGGAATATAAGGTCAATGTTGGTCAATGTCAATGATCAGTACAGTCACACGATTGATGTAAGTTTATTATGAGTGAATAATTACAGTCACACAATTTGTTGGTCGTTTCATGATAACTGAACGAGTTCTCTCATACTCGACCGAAACAATTTGTTTTTAAAATGTGGAAGCGAATAATCAACTTTACAATATTCAATGAGTAAAGGACCTCAATGTTCAGCATCGAAGGTCGCTTGATGAAATTATGATGTATTTGTAATGCATTATAATGATTTCAAAGTTGACTTAGCTGAAAAACGCAATATACTTATCTTCGCCATAAATCAACATGCATTTCATTAATCTGTTTTCCATTGTCTTCATGATTCGGCTCAGATAATAATTTAGGATATCTTTATTGTTTGGTATTAGTTCACTCATTGTTTCGTTATTTCGGTAATAAATATTATTTGTGTGCGATCAGTTTCTAGCTAACTTTATGGATTCTTTTTCCGTCGGTATCTGATTTACACCTATCCTAATGAAAATTAAATGAGTGCTCCAAACATCGGAAGTCATTGATTAAGTGTGACATTAGTACTGAAATAGTCAACTGTCCATTTCAATGATAAGCCAATAATTCTAACATATATGAATCAGTTATACAGAATACAATCACAATGAACACTGACATTCATAATTCCGTAACACTACAAAAATATGTGAAAAGCGTGCAAAATAGAAGATGACAAGTGAAAATGTTTGTCTGCTAAAATAACAATTTGAATACCCGCTGCTTACTGAAAACGTTTTTCAAAGAATTTATATTTGGTAGATAATATGAAAGATAATGGTTACTTCAGTGACCAGTTATCGAAATGTATTTTCAATAGAATGATTTGCATCAACTTTTCAATGATCAGCACTTCATAGAACTACAATAAACGTTTACAATAAACATGGAAAATATCACAAGAAAGACATGATTGGTATCACTTTAGTGTACCATCGTTTGAATTATTGCTTTACTTACCAGGTCATGATTCAAATCACTAACGAACATTTGTTTCCGAAATGCACAGGATATTGGATATAGGAAATCGGAATAAAGTTGAAATTATACAGCTTTTAAAATTTGTATTTCTCTTCATGGAACTGAGCTATAATATTACAGTAATTTCGTTATATACTGTCACAACTAGGAAAATTATGCATTCAAGAATTCACAATACTTGTGTCAAGGTCAATGTTACGAATAGTGAATCGTTTACCAACAGTGTAATCAGTATAATCAAGAGCACAAATCTTCATACTAATTTCCGGGATATAAAACTAAACTCAGTAGTGGAAATATCACGCAGTGTGAGAACGTGAATGCTTAGTCCATCGAAAAGCGACATTTTGAAATGCAACTGACGGAGAAGGCTTCATACATATCTTCAATTTTATCATACTTCGTTCAGATTGTTGATATTTATTTTCAATACAGTAATAATGACCAATGTCTTTCAGCTAGTTTATATCAAATTGTCAGATGTATTGTTTCAGGCGAATAATGATTTATTAGCATGTCATCTGAAAAAACCTCCATCTAACTCATTGCGGATCAAAATTCACATTTGTTCGAATTATACGTTTGTTAGTTATAATTTATGTTTTCATTATGTTGAGGATGGTGTCATGTAATGATTTCAGGAATATATTATTACACGTAAACAGAATATCAATATAAGAATAGCTGATAAAGGTGGTTTGAATTTTCATTGTCCGATATGTTTTCAGAAGCTCATTGAGTAACTGTACTTATGTCAATTTTATTGACTAATGCCATGGTCATAAAAAGATGCTAATTGCGAATTATGGAATGATGGACCATGAATATGACACAAGCAGTGAGATTCAAATTCAAAAACGGCGAATGAACACACGTTCTCACCCAAAGGCTGCATCCACGAGCAATGTTTGGAGTTGAAGATCTTAGTTTCAAAGAACCTACTAATGAATTTTCTATTAACTACTGTTGTTAATTCAACAATTCCTCAGTATAAGGTATACATATACTGACTGAGCTATGGCTGAATTTCCATTAGGAAAAACCTAACCGCCGATCAACATTATTTAAACTTTTCTATTGGTCTTCATTCCCCGCAT
Source organism: Schistosoma turkestanicum (assembly GCA_944470395.2). NCBI lineage: Eukaryota > Metazoa > Platyhelminthes > Trematoda > Strigeidida > Schistosomatidae > Schistosoma > Schistosoma turkestanicum. The sequence continues at coordinate 38,463 of CALYCR020002632.1, forward strand.
GTATTCATGTAATTATCCTAGTAATGTATTCCTCAATCTTGACTTTTTATGCTGTTAGCTGATTATCTTGATACGTGTCCCATACACAGGACTAAGTCCTCATTTGTTCGTCACTTCGCTCATCATCGTTTTGTGCTCAAACTTGATGTTTTCTTCCTTTATCTGACCAACAGATCCACAGTTTTCTGTGTAAACCTGCTTACCTTTTGAATGATGAAGTGTGTGTTTCTCTAACCTTCAAATTCTAACATTCATAGAATCCGGGCAACGCTGGTCAAAATATCGAAATTCTTGTAAGCAGTATGAAGCTCTCCGGGGTTTTCTAATCATTATCGTTTATTTGACTAGAGTTTCACGTTGTCTATCAATAATGCTGTTCAGGACTGTGCTTGAACTGCATTTTTCGAAACCGCTTGCTCTATTACTTGTTTGTTTGGTGCCGGAGCTTCAGAGTCTGTTCTATACCGACGCTTTCATATTGCATTTCGTGTTGTGTGTATGATAGTATTGTCGGTCGATTTTGCAGTCCAGTGTTTTATTGCTATTATGTTTTCTGCTTGATGTAACGCAAAACCACTGTATTATTGACCTCCTAACGTTTGACTCCCACCGTTCAAAAATAAGACGACGGAAGACGTTGGAGAACACTTAATAACCGAATCGAAAAAATACAATCGGACATGCGTATTTATACCATCACACATGTACGATATTGTTGTTTAAATATTTGAATAATAAATCCAATAGTTCATCGATCGACTCTCCTTGAAATATTTTACCATTTATTCGATGAGTTCATCAATACACAATATGCATGGCTATCTTCTCGACTGGCTATCCCAACACCTCCCCGGAATAAAACTTTTTTCTTGGGTCCACTTGTAGTTTTACGACTGGTTTGCGGTGACGTTCCATTCTGGTTATAGTTTTTCGAATTAATGTCTCCAACCTTCTCCTTTCTTTGACATTCCGTTACAAATGTGTAAATGTCAGTTATGTGATCAACTCCAGGGGTAGATACACGCGATTATCACCCAAGCGTGACATTTTTACGTCCCTTTGCAGCTAGCTAGTGTGTCTAATACAGCTTTCGAATGCTCCTATGATTCGATACAAAACTCTTCCTAGCCTTTGGAAGACGGTACCTGGTTCCCATTGACTTTTACCCCATATGTTTTTAGGAACGTTGAAGCTGCGAATATTCTGATTTGGCCTGTATCTATTTGCTCTTTTAGTGGTCAACATCGCGTTAAAAATAGTCCAAATACGTCTTCCAACCGTTCTTTCAGCTGGAGACGTCCCCTCTGGGACTGTATGGTTCGGAGTGCTTCCGTGAGCCGTTAAAAATCTCGTGATTACTTGACTAGTTGGCCCCTCGTCTCCCCCCCTCAGTAAAGCCATTTTGAAGGTGTCCACGAAGCGTCCAGCTTGTCCATTGGATTGGGGGTGGTAAGGTGGGGACCGTAGATGCGTTATGCCGTTTGAACTGCAGAATCACGTGAATGAGTCAGCAACAAATTGCACTCCAAAACAACAATCTAATGTAGACAGCTTCTGAATAGTCTCTGAGGCTATACAATTCGGCATGCTGTATATTTCTGGCCATTTTGTATACGCATCTACAATAATTAGAAACATTTTACCTTGGATTGGGCCAGCGAAATCTGCATGAATTCTCTCCCAAGGTCTCGTAAGTGGATGCCATTGTTAAGGCTTGCATTTCGAAGTGGTTTTTGCGGCTTGTATGCATGAAAGGCAGTTTCGACATTTGGTTTCTATATCTTTATCCATCGAGGGCCAGTAGGCGTAGCTGTGCGCCAACGATTTTATCTTGTTTATTCCAGCGTGACCACTGTGAAATTGCTTGACGGTCTTATGTTGCAATAATTTTGGAATAATAAATCGGTCACCAAACATAATGCATGAGTCGATAATAGTGCGTGAATCGCGCCGGCGGAAATATTGTTGCAGTTCTCCTTGTAAACGACGATTCGGCCACTTTGAGAAGATATAAGATTTGACTTCTTGTAGTATTTTGTCATTTACCATCTACTGCGTCTTCCAACACTCGATGTACTTCTGACTCAATCGCAGTCATCAAGATATCTTCTTCCTGATTTGCTTGAGAACCAATGAGTCTAGACAAAGCGTCAGCTTGTCCGAAAGTAATAGCAGGTTGGTAAATAATTTTGAAGTCGTAGCTCAATAATGTGGTTCTCCATCGTTGCAACCTGTTTGCCGTATAGAATGGAATCCCTTTCTTTGACCCAAATATGGCTAGCAGCTGTTTTCGATCAGTAAGGAGTGTGAAGCTGCGTCCAAATATCATCTTGTGAAATTTTCTTACGGCAAAAATAATTGACAAAGCTTCTTTCTCAATCTGACTATATTTACGTTCTGCTGTAGTTAAAAATCTTGCTGCATGCGAAATTGCCTTCTCTGACCCATCGAGCATGTAATGCGAAATGCTTGCTTAAATCTCTTAGCTCGAAGCATCTGACGCTACTACAATAGGGAGGGATCGGTCATAGTGTGTCAGCGACAGATCCGAGAATAGCAGTTTTGTAATCTTCTTGAAAGCATTTTGACAACTATTGGACCAGCACCACTTTACGTTCTTTGCTAAAAGACTGTTTCATGGGGCACGTAGGCAATGAAGGTCAAGGATAAAGGCTACAGAATGATTAAGGAGCCCCAGAAAGTATCAAAGAGTGTAAACATCTGTCCATCTTGGCCTTTCTTTCAAATCTTGAGTGTCGTCTGGGTTTGGATTTCTCCCGTCTTTATCGATAATGAAAATGAGTTCGCGTACACTGTGCATGAAAAAGTCGCATTTTTCCACACAAAGCCGGAATCCACATTCAGCTATTCTTGATAGCACCTGGTCAAGCTTCTTTTCTCAGTCTATTCTATCAACGCCCATAATTATTATGTCATCCAGGTTAGCTCCAACGCCAGGGAGATCATGCAGCATAGTATCCATCACCTGTTGAAATATGGAGGGCGCAGTTTTTTCTCCAAAAGGTAACCGATTATATCTGAATAGGCCCTTGTGTCTGTTAGTAGTGAGCAGATCTTTACTTTCACCAGCGACGGGAATCTGTAAATAAGCTTTCGATAAATCCAGTTTTGCAAACACCTTGCCTCCATTTAGCTTAGCGAAAAGATCCTCAGGTATAGCAGGAGATACTGGTGACCTTCTAGAGCATCATTCAACCCCGTAGAGTATTCAGCACATAGGCCGAAACTTCCGTTTGACTTTTTGACCGCCACAATCGGTGCAGCCCATTTGAAGAAAATTACAGGTTCAATACCACTTTATTTTTGAAGTCGTTCCAGTTCCTGTTCAACTACTGGGAGAAAAGCATAAGTAACAGGTCATTTTGTTCGAAAAACAGGAATAGTTGTTGACTTGAGGGTCAGTAGTTCTTTGGCTTTCGTACATTCGCCTAACACTTCCGAAAATACTTCATGATGCTTTTTTATAATGGCATTTCTCAAATGTGATTCTAAAGGGTTATTGATTCTAACTCGGCTGCAAATGTTATTGATCGAATGGTCCGTTAATTTTAAAGCATCTATGAGATCAAACCCATTGAATCAAGGTTTGGGTTTTTAGTGAAGTATACAGTTGCACTCGTTGTTGCCTCATTTTTTGAAACAGTGCACAATATATCTCAACAATATTCCACCGACCACCATATGCGCTTTGTGCTAGTTGCTTCGTTTGATGACCTGTAGGTCCAATTTTCTCCCAAGTTTTTGGACTAATTAGGGTGATATCAGATGCTGTGTCAAGTTGAAGACGAATACGGTGTGAATTCATATCCATAGTCACATAACTTCTTTTGTGGTGAATTCCTGTCTGCTTATGAGACATCAATACATTGTTTGTCCTACCAGATCTGTATTTTTTAGAATAGACTATTGAGGAGTAATGTCTGCGAGTTTTTGTCCTACATCGGGTTTCTATGTGACCCTTTTTGTGACATTTGGTGCAAAACATAATCCTTGTATGGAAAAAACGTCTTGTAATGTCAACCCCCACATGACTAGCATGGCGATGAGGGCTGGTTGTCTCTGCTCTTGTGATGGTTTTGTAGGCCGGAATTTTTCTTTTCACTAACGGCATGCACATATGATGCACTACTAATGTTTTCGACCATGGATGTATCATCCTTCAAATGTACTGATCACTGGCACTCTGCAGTTACTTCTTGAAGCGAGATGTTTAGGTACTGCTCAATTTTACTTAAAATTCTGGTTCTTATATCAGCATCTTCGAGAGATTGTATGCTGCACACAAACACAAGGCACTTAAACTGATCTTTCGTCATTGATGATAATTTAAATCGTTTGCATTCACGATTTACTAGGCCGGCGTGCTTTACCTAAACATCTTCATTTGACTTGGTTATTATGAGGCATCGATAAAGAATATTAAAGAGAGATGACTGTTCAGAGAAGATTTGCGACAGCGTTTCAATTGTAGCATCAAAGGGGAAATCTCGTGGGTTCTTTGGGAGGATGAAATAACTACAACGTTCGTGTTCGATTGTGCCGAGCTTTCTCAAGAGGATTCCCAGTTTGGTGGCGTCATCAAGGTTGTTGGGGTCGACCTTGAACAAATCCTCATATTTTTTCAAACCAAGACCCGAAAGTCACACCAGCAAGGCCATCAAAATGCAATTCATGAATGGAATTAATTACTGAGTCTGCATGTGGATTACATGAGTCGTCGGTAAGACCTCTGTGATGCAGATTCATTTGTTTCATAAAAACTTCAACATACTTTCCTGGAACTGTTCATATCGTTTTCCTTGACGTTCCAGTAAAGATTATATTTATTCATAGAGAAGTGGCATTGTAAGTTGAACACTCCATCTCCACTTTTATGTTTTCTGTTTGATGTAACGCAAAACCACTCTATTATCGACCCTCGAACGTTAGACTCCCACCGTTCAAAAATAAGACGACGGAAGACGTTGGAGAACACTTAATAACCGAATCGAAAAAATACAATCGAACATGCGTATTTATACTATTACACATGTACGATATTGTTGTTTAAATATTTGAATAATAAATCCAATAGTTCATCGATCGACTCTCCTTGAAATATTTTACCATTTATTCGATGAGTTCATCAATACACAATATGCATGGCTTTCTTGTCGATTGGCTATCCCAACAATCGCAACTGCTTTTTTAAATATATGAAAGTGAACATGCGGTGGCGATCACCATTTATAGTGTACACTGGCGAGCGAAAGAGCAACTGAAGCAAATCTTACCAAGCCATGTGGAGAAGCAGCGAATGAGACGACACAAGCAACGTGAATTGGAGAAGGCTAGTGAGACAACTCAGATAGACAGAGCGTGACTTATAATAGACAGGCAGACAAATTTTAGATGAACATGTGTTCAACGAGAATATCATGCACACAAATGAATAAAAGAGACCAGTAGTTGACAAGGTTGAACGATAAGTGGGACACGTCATGTAAGCTCATACAAACCAGACAATAATAAGAACTAATGGTGCATAAAAATTGTTGCAATATTTATCGAGATTCCTATAAGAGTTTTGACCTAAACCGTACAAAACGATCTCAAATTGTGAATGCATGACTCTGATTTGTATTTGAAAACGTGTTTTATGGCATCTTAGTCGCTCATAGGCTGTTTTTCTAGCTTCAATCGCTGGACTCCTTTGTCATTCGTAACTAAACAAGCATTTTCTTGTTGCCTAGTTCTAAAACGTGTTATTTTATTCAGTCACAGTATGTTGGACATATGTTTCGTCCATTGAAATGGATAATTATTTGCCAATTAACATATTCCTTTTCATTTCCCTCGTAATGAATAAAAATATCTGCAATTTGGCTAGGGATAAGCAAAACTGCATTCTGATTTCACCAAAAACATACACAGAACAAACAAAAAAAAATTAAAATCAAATAATGATGTTAAGTTTCTGAGATAATCGTTCATTTGTTTTGCCATACAAGCAAAATAGATATCCTCGCATAATTCGTTCGCATACGCAGTTGTCTGATTCTTCACTGGAAAATAAAAACAAAATAAATTCTTCCGTCAAGTTAGTCTGTTTATTTCCATTTTCTTTCCTTTTTCTTAATGTACAGGGAATACTCAGTAGGCTTTATCACGGGAAATTTATGTATCACACTGGAATAACATGTGCAAAATCTCAGTGCGATCAAATAACCCTGAAAGTTTACAACACGAATGCATTTTATTCTCACTGCATTTAGCAAACGTTAGACAACACAAATCGTCGGAATACTTAGTTTTGCAGAGCAAACGAAATACTGTTTATAACGTGAAATTACCTTAATCCATCTTCGTTACATACGATTATAATTTGATGAATCGGTTAATAATTGCTTTGGTTTTCATCAGTGTCTCATACCACTAAGCAAGGGAAAATGTTTATTGATATCGCGAATATTATTATTGTTTTTCGAAAAAGAAACTTAAAAATGCTCAGACCCAGATTTCTTTTGAGAAGATTGACATGCTTATGAGCATGCATATTTTGCGTTATTTTCCTCGTTCAATCAAGAATTCACGGAATATATGAAGCGATGGTGATGAGAGAATAATAATAAATCGTCATAACAGAATATGAAGATATATGAACAGAAATAATTGATCGGAAAAGTGTTGTATTTACGTCCAAAATGTATGGCACATTTTCTACACAAAAGAATCTGTATTTTATCGAAGTTCAGTCTGTCGGTCAGCAGGAATGGCGCACACGATGAGCAATGTTTCACAGTTGCACATGAGTCAATTTCCATTTCGTTTATTCGCACAAATATACACATGTTAATTTGCTCAAAGCTACTAATTCTGCATACCCTGACACCAAAACTGCAGTAAATTCTTTATATAATAATAGATTTTATATATATTATCTAAGAAATTATTATAATATGATATATATATATATACATTTATATATTTCAAAACGATGACATTGGAATAATATGATCACTAGTATATGTTCTGTGCACGTCCGACAGTGTCAGCTGCAAAGTTGCCTTAACTTTCAGGAATGCTACAGTTTAATATCTGATCAACAATCAGCAGGCTATACCTCATGAACCAAATCAGATATTATTGATCTCATAATATATATATATATACATTCGAATAATATTTTCTGATACATGTTCCGTTCACGTGCCATCACTCTCAAGACTGCAACAGCTAAGAAATTGATCAACAGGCTGTATTTCAAGAATCAAATCAGATTTTTTCGGTCGAATATACGGTAACTGTTCATCAATGCATAGTACAGCCTAAATTTCAAACAGCATCCTTCAAACCAGGAACAGTCGATTCATTATTTCGAAAAACTTCTGCAATAATCATGCCTCAAATTATCTTTCAGTAAACATGATCGACTTAACAAGTGATGAGTTTTTTCGAAATTCTGTACTGTGGAACTGTACTGTGATGAAACCCACTCCTTGACCGAAAGAATCTATTCAATATGTGTTTATTATCACATGACAACCTGTTGGACTGTAGCGTGGATGACACAAATTATGAATTATTGAAAAGATATACTATTACTTGTGTCAAACAGTCCTAATCAATCTCACATGATTTGATGCTCTGTTGAAATGTGAATCATCCCTAACTACAACTGCCGAACGGCAGTCTGATTTTCGCAAGTATGCCGCCATTCTTCAATATAGGATAAGCACGGGTATTTGCATTTTCGCCAATTCATGAATATTTAAAGTCACAATTTATGTTGCTTCAAACTAGAGAACATTACATTTTGACTCTCTCTCTCTCTCTGTGGTAGCGTTGAAGTAAAAACCATTCAGCATTTCCATCACTGTATTCTACAATTCCTGTGAATTAGGTTCACTTACGTTTACTACATATGTAATAAACATTTGTGATGAAGTGACTAATATATATAGGGATAGTCCGTACAGCAGGCAAATAAAAGAACTTGGACAAGGATGATGGCAAACAGTTTTATGAAAATTTTTAGCCTTGTATCCAAGGCAAAAGATATACAGTGAACGACGACTCTCATAAAAAACTATCAATAGTAAAAATCCTATTATTTTTTTATGTAACTAGTTCGCGTTCACGGAAGCTGAAGTTGGAGCATTATCGTTTTCATCCGCTGATGCATTGATTGAGGGATATTACGCACAAATTGCAAATCATCAGTAAAGTTTGGGCCAATGTCGATGAGAGCTCAAATAGTGACTATCGTCCTTATTCTTCATTATTTTGGTCATTTAATTGGTAGAGTCTTTAGAATCGGAAACAGATTGACGCGGATATTTCTAATGAACATTTAGTTTCTTACATGAAATAAATGATGCAAACTCATGCTGCTTAGCATTTATTTCACCAAAGGTCTGCATTCGTGTCCCAATATTTAATAGGTAATTTATTTTCAGAAAGATCAAGCACAGATTTCAGCTAATGTTTATACCACCCCAGTTATTGCTTATTTACAACATCATAGTGAACAGGAATTTTAACACCTACAATTTATGTATAGTTTCTGTCAGTTAACAATCACTCTCGTGTTTTGCATATTAGTGATTGGTGCAAAATTCACTGTTGACATTATTATTTTTATGCTTTACGTGTACGTTTTGATTCTTTTCTTCTCGAAGTTGCATTTCGTGTGGTTTGATCAGGAAGCGGAGGAAAGTTGAATAGATCCGGCCAATTGCCTTCTGTACTGCAGTTTATAAATGCAAATGTTACATTCACCTCACATTCGAAAATACGTTTTCTGAATAAAGGTAAGAAAATAAACGTGATTCATATAAAAACATATTTTTCATAATGCTTACTGCAACCTTTATGAAAGACGATCAGAAAGTGGTCTCACTTTAAAGTACAGTGAACGCGATTTCGGCAAGTTCAACAATAATTGATTCACAAATATGTTTCAGTTGTTGTTCCACTGATTCACTTCTTTATTTTAAACAAGCGAAACCTAAGCAAATGTTGTCGACTCGGAACGTTTCGAACTTTAAATACTGACAACATGAAAGGTAACTTCGATATTTAGGTGACAAATGCACTTACATTATATACTTTTACGTTGCTTGGCGTGATGTTATACATCTGAGGTTTGCTGGAATTACTGAATTGACAAAAGTTTTGACAAACATGGTCAGTAATATTATCGTGGTTATTAGCTAATAGAAATTAAGCTTATTGTTACTAATGAACCTTGTCTACGTAGCCGAGAGTTCTCTTACACTTTCCGGCAAATAACCTTATCCATTTTCACTTATTGCTAGATCTCTCTATTTATCGTCTAAAAGATATATAACTGATTAGTAGATCAGTTAAAGATGTGATGTATTATCTCGTTGTTTCAGTATTGTTAACCTAGATGTGAAAAGAACAGTGCGTTTTGAAAATTTTTCATAGTGTTATTGGAATCAATTTGGATAATCTAGAAGGTGTGAAGCGATTGCTACTTTGACATAATTTTTTTATCTGTATTATTTCAAATCAAACTTATCTATATAATGACACTTGACAATCAATATTCTGTCAGCGTGAGCATTGATGCAACATAATTAATGTGAATAAAAGCTCAAACACATACTTTGAAAGATCTATGCGTTTATTGAGAGTGAGCCTAGCATTGAAAATCCAGGGCCGACAACGACTGAACGATCTTCTACCTTCGCAACATTCTTACTCAGGCGCTAACAGTATGACTAGGAGGTTGACATTCAATAATATTATTGAAAAAAACAGTAAGACAGTGAGAACTTTTTTTCATCAATATATTCTTTTGAAAAACTCTACTATTTCGATTTCAACGTACATAAATCCAGCTCAATAATTAAAATTCTCTTCTATTCACCTGACAGTGCAGAGCTGTTCCTACTTTTTTGCTATACTCTTTCATTTGTGAGGTTTATTCCTATATTCCCATAATTTACTTTAATTTTATTGGTCAGTATGAATTTTAACTTGACCTACTACTGTATTGACTATTTAAACATGACAGGTTAGGTTAAAAATATATACTTGGCACACTGCTGCCTTTTGCCCTCTCTCTTTTCTCCCTTTTCAGAACCCGAATCACGGTATGAAATCCTTCGTGCCTCTAGGTTACATACACAATACGTACATGACTGTCTGCATCACAGCTCTTATCCAGCGCGTTCCAAATGACCTTCCTCAACGAATTCACTATTGATCACGGCAAAACGCCGAAAGAACCAACTGTGCACTTTCATTATTTGTATTGTTCTATTGAAAATGTTTCTGTAATATAATGTTCCTGTCAGTGACATGATGTCAATATGCTATCAGAAACTGACTTTCATGAATAAGTTGAATGCTAGAACTTTTAAAGTATATGTGAAAGCATTTGTGACAATTTGATGTAGCCTGTAAACTGGCGCGACACGTGTGGCGTAGGTATTTGGGAATAAATAATAAAAATATCATTAGTATTATATAATTCATCGAAACTTTCGTCTTCGTGGACATCGAATTCGACTTAAAATATTTATGATAATAATTGACTTTGAATAACTGAAAATTGAAAATTGTATTGTGCTATGAATAGAAAACACAGCGAACTGTACTGTGATAACTCTGTCAGGAGCATTATAATCGAGTATTCACCCTAACACTTTCACGGCTCACAGTTCATAAGATTAGTTTCAGAGCCAAGCTATTAATGTGGACGAAAAATAATTACGACTAGCAATAATATTTCCAAATAGTAAACAAATAAAATTATCATTTCCGTTTGAATATATTCCCTAATGTTGGAATTACCATAACATGTGCTTGTTGATATAATCGTTTTAAGTTGTATTTTTGCAATGAGACAGTACTTCATTTCTTTTTGTGCATTTTGAATTGCTCATATCTCCAATCACAAATAGTGATGAAGAAAGGATAGAAGTAAAACGATGAGAAACGTAAGTACTGGATTCAAATCACTTTCGATAGAGTTCGATTACATTTTACTGTCATATTACATTTTGAAGTTAGGTTTCGCCAAATTTGAGGCCTATAAATCAGTTAACACACTCCAGAAAGATTGATTTGTGTTATTTAGAACAACAATGTGATAGAAATTTTATATCGTATCGAGTCGTTCGTTTTTACAAAGTGGAATTAAAAGAGGTAATCTGCTGTATTATTTGAGCATCAAATAACGTGATATGCATTTTCTCTACCAAATATATTGAAAGTTTTAAGTGTTTCTACAATTTCTACGTATAAACAAAGTACTTATATGCTTTATCGTACCTCTTTTACGTATTCATATAATTTATTTGAAATTTCAGTTACATCTCAGCGTACCAGATTCCGATTATTATAATCTGCAAATTAAGACTTCGAAAGTAAATGGCCCACTAAAATGCCCTCATTGATTTCGTGGAACATTTTTTAATTGATATTTTGATTTACTTTCAAATTGAATTTCTATGTACTGATTCAAACATTCTATCTCAAAGCACAACAGATTGATCATCACCGATTCGGACTGTCGAGACTTGAGTAAAAAAATAGCTATGTTGTGTGTTTATAATATAAACTTTTTTCAAAAAAAACTGAAAAATTGCGTACAGTACCTCATGTCCTTTTGACCATTTCAACACACGTTCTTCATCTAGTGGAAATGGCTCTTAGCTTCTGCACTTCATTTTATTCGCTGTTTTGTTCATTCTTCAGCGCATCGGCTCGCCGGTGTACTACACATGGTGTTCCGGACATAAACAAAATTGGCCACCATACGAATGTTGAGCCCACCCTCGAATCTAACGTACTCTTCACAAAGCTGCCTTACGTTACCAGTATGTTTTCTGATACTGACGAAAAATGGAACGCTTCCAACCAATTGGTAATTACGACGGCGAATCGAACGCAATCATCGCTTAGTAATCCCGAAAGCTACGACCACGAATGTATTGCGTCCACAATATTACTGACAAAAACTATTTCGACAATAATCATTATTGTGGATAATATTACTATTGTGTGGATTATTATCGTTATCATATTCTTATTGCATGATAATTATTTCATATAGATTATTTTACTTCTTTCGAAAACAGGAACGACGTTCATAATTAAGGTGAGTTTGTTCCATTTATTTTGCCGTATCGCATTATTATGTTTCGAATCGCTGATCAAAGCAATGGCTGAACGACAATTACCGTCCAATAATATTTCCGACGCCATACGATAATCGCATTGAAGATATCCTCAATGTACTTATCAGCTGATCGTACTCGAAAATCTACCAGCCTGCTAAGTAAATTGGTGGTATAATTTTACGCACAAGCCCACAAAGCAGCAGCACAAGCAGTAGAGCGAACCTACTGCACGCTGATATTCGCACGAATTCCACTAACAAGAACGTGACAACAACTCATATGTAACATAGGTATTTTTTATTATCTGGTTTGTATGGTCTTGTACGACTGAGCATTCTTTACGCCTACGCGCTTACTCATCATTTTTGCTTTAATGTTGATCTCTTAATTTCACCAGGAACTCACATGATTTGTGTCGCTTTGACCTCGTCAATCAATCGTCGCTTTTACTCATGTGTGTGCATAATTATTTCGCTTGTCATATGTTTGTCTTATTTTTGTCTGACTATATATTCTGAGTCATGTTCTATCCCTTGAAGTTGACTATAAGCCTTCTCCAATTCGCTTCGCCCATTCGTTCGCACTGTATACGAAAGAGTTGACTCACTAGCCTTCTCCACATCGCTTCGTTCGACCGTTCGCATATTCGCTCACTAGCGTGTCTGCCCGGTCTGTCTGTGATCTACCATCCTTATTTATGTTGTCCCACGATAAACGAATACGATTCTTCGAATTCATCTTCTGATTTATTAACTGTCAAACGTGAATTGGTAACTGTACTCTAAACGAGCATTTTATAAAACCTTATAACACGCGCATTTACGCACGCTGATTTCTCGATCTTATCTTCAAACTTTTTCTCACTACAAGCCGTGAATTTTTAACGAATTCACCTTGGGCGGTATCTTGCACTATATATAGGAAAACAAAATAATGTCAGGCGATGATTTATTATTGTAATGCCTCCACAAAATCTTGCGTTCGCTCATATATAATTTGATTACGTCTATCGATTAACTTATGTAACCACGCTATCCGTATAGCAACAACTCATATGTAACATAGGTTTTTTTATTATCTGGTTTGTATGGTCTTTTGCGACTGAGCATTGTTTACGCCTACGCGCTTACTCATTCTTTTTACTTTAACACGGTGGATTTAGTCACTAATTGTTTGCATAATGATTTATTATGCGAAAATCAAATAATGCTTTCAAATTTATAAAACGAATCCTCGTAAATTCGAAAAAGGTAGCACTGTATGTTGGTTTTGATTCATAATTTTCTGTCACGTACCATCTATCAACGTATTCTGCAGAACATGAACAAACGCAAGTAACGCAACTTTCAAAACGAATCACACTGAGTACCGTTTTGATGATTTCATTACGAAGAGAAACTTTATTTCCTGTATCTTTAAACCTTGACCAATGGAAAGCATGCTACAATGTATCAACAATACGCCTCAACGATTTTCGCAGACAACTTGTGAAAGGTACACAAGATTTTGACACTCAAGTGTATAACATTCGTATAAATATCCTGCAATCTGTACATTTTCGGTATCGGTGAACTCGGGGTCAAATTGTGCATTTATTTTTAATTAAATTTCATTCTGTCAGTTCCTCGCGGTTATGCTTTCTTCGGCTTATTGCCTGATTGTTCCTCAAGCTTTCAAGTGATGGCTTGTTTTTTATTGCATTCATGTACAATTCACAACGAATGTCATATCTACGTTCGGTGCATCTTCTTGATTTCTACATGAGACAGAATGTGGTTTTATCTCTCCCACATTGATGTATTGCTGATAACGTCTGGAAAGATTAAATGAATTATCTTGACTCCAAAAATTCTAACTGATATGTTTTTCATAGTTGCATGGAATTTCAGATATTCTTCTTTGTAGAAATGGTTCATGAAAGCTTTTCCTCAATTTTTCGAAATTGACATCATCCAAACCAATGTTACTATCCAAATATGTTAAGATTTTCACATCATTTTATGCTCCTGGTGTATGAAATTGTGAACGATGTAAGATCAGATATTCTGAAGCTCTTCATAGATGTTCATACTTCAAGCAATCCGTTTCACTGATTTGCTGTATCACTAGGTTGTTTTGATTCGTTTGTGCAATGTCTATGATCACTAAATACACTTAATGTACTGGCATGTAGTGTTATCAGGAGACTCATCGGCCTGGTGACATTTGAGTAAACTCGGTTTTCATCACGTCATCACTCTTCTGAATGAAGACCGTCAATCTTTCGGTACAAAATTTGAGTGACTGTTCAGTTTTTATAAGCATCTTACAATCAATTGTATTTTTTGCCTAACGCTTTATTTATCAAACGTTTTGTATACAACAGAGATACACAAACATACTCAGACAACTGTCGATAACATTCAATCCACATTTCATTACAATCGTCACTATGATCATCCTAACGATGTAATTTATATCCTGATATCAAAAATCCGTTTATTCACTGATTAATTGTTCTTCGTCTTTCATTACATAGAAATTTATAATATTAGATACTAAAGAAAGCAAATTGTAATAGACCAATTGCCGCTTATTTGTATTTGAAGACCTGTGATTTATTTTCTTCTGTTTGATGTCAACTTGGTGATCTTTGATTGTTTCTCTAGCTTCAGTTGGCTGGAATCCTTTGTATTTTGTTTTTTAACACAACACTTTCCAGTTGTTTAAATCTTAGGCGTGCTGTTTCGAAGAGATACGATATCTTAGGCCTATTCTTCGTTCATTGATATGGTTATCAATAGGTGAATTTACCTAGTCTTTGTAATTTGCCTCGTACGGAGTAAATATATAAGGAACAATTGATGAATATTTCTGATGATGTTTAATTTGTGTGATATTTATGCAATAGATTTGTCATGCAAGCAAAACAGACATGTTCAGATACTCTCACGTCTGATTTCACACTCGAAAACATAAACAAAATAATTGGAGCCACCATTTTACTGCCATTTTATTTTTATTTTTCTCGATCTACTTCGCATCACGGAAAACTAATTGTGTGTAGAGACGCATCGAAGTCGGCTTTCTTGCTAAAAATTTAAGGATCATACAGGAATAATATTTCCATCAATTCAATGTGATTAAATAACTATAAAAGTCTACAAAAGCAATTATTTGTATTTACAGATATATTCACAGGCTTCAGATAACTGAAATGGTCGAAAAACTAAGTTTTGCAGTGTAAAATGACATTATAAAAAAATAGTATTTATTATCTACTACAAAATACAGGTCATTGATTTCTTCGGCCTGCATGCATGCTGATGCTTTTTAATATCACAATAATAAGGGTTACCGTAGATTTACTGAAAACAGTCTGGATAAGCACGTGTTGAAAAGTGAGTTTTCGGCCATTTTATATACTTATAATTTTGCATTTATCATCCGATAATTTACGCCTCAGATTCATTCAACAATATCATAAACGAACATAAACACAAAATCTGCAACATGATTATTGATTATATCTACGTCATTGAATGGTATATGTAACATAGGCTTTGTAACATTTATCAAAGTTATTCATAGATTTAGAATTCTCACATTTGCTTCAACCAAAATCGCTTTTACACCCAGTAGATTACTGGATATTCTGTTTCGCATTATGAAGTTAACGATCGCTCGCCTGTAAATTACAGCTCAGACACGTATTTTTTCATTTTTCCTGAATGCAGAAATATTGTTGTTCTGTAAACCGAAATCATTTGTTGTTTTTCATTTCATCTGTTTGATTGCAGTTCAAACGAAACCTTTATTATGAGTCATCATTCGATAAGTTGTCGTTGACATCTTTAAATTTGATGTATATGTTGTGTAAAATTCTCATTTAGGAATGTTTGCCTGCTACGTAAAGATTTTTCGAGATTGAGAAAATATATGTAGACGATTGCTATGAATGATTTACGGTGGAAGTGTGATTATGAACAGCTCTTTACGTAACTTTGTTAAAATCACATTATTTATAATAGGGATTTTATTCAATATCATTACCTCAGTAATTAAGGACACTTCAACTCAGTATTTTCCACATAGTGTTCACTTAAATATAGTTGAATAATTACTTTCGCATTTTAGCATCAAAAGTAATATTACACTTGGTAGCCGGCGCCGGAATATTTGGTTTATTCCTTTATTTCTACTTCATGTACATCAGCTGGACACTGTGATTCGCATCAATAATTTTCATAAGACACACCGAAGTGTGAAAGCGATTATTTGCGTATTGAATGAATAACCACGGGCTAAACGTCTTATATTTCTTCGAAACATATCGAAAACGGTTACGGAAAATTATTTTACAAATACGCCTTCTTGCAATTCCATTTCAAGTTGTTTGAACCAAGTGAATAATAGAACCAGAAGTGAGTGACGATATATTTATGACTAGAACTGTTATTTTCCTAACTTATTATGATCAACTTACTACAAGTTTATTTTGTTCGAAAAATGAATCTGTGACAGAAAAAGCACCACAGATCTATTTCCTCAATTGACTGGAGGTTTCGTATTCGCATATCGCAGAAATTGTATTAACAAGCATCCATGATACGTTTTTCTGCAGCTGTGTCAAAAACGAAACAACACTAAGGTGCTTGACATCGACTGATCTGAAGAACATAATTACGACTAGTCAAAATGGATAAAAAGAATAAGAATACAAAATATTGGCTTCATGATGTTTGAAGAAAATCCTAACATTAACAATAAATTCGATGAAATGTGATTATTGGTAAAATAATGGATTGAATTTTAAGATAAATGTACAGACGACTCGCTTTATTTGTCTCATATAATCAATCGTCCCGAAGAAAACTGATGACTTGTTTGCGTTTCTCTACGTGATTTACTGTGACTAGTTTCAGTCTGCTCAGTCAACAGCATAACCGGCACATATAATGAGAGCATAGATGAGCGACTGAATATCAGCCTCAATAACCTGACATGAATTAGTATATCATTATTGACAATACACTCGATTGGTATTTTTTTAGCAATGCAGGTCAAAGCAAGAACCAAAGTGTCATTGATGAGGAGACTGTTTCTGTGATTTCTTGTTTAGTCATCCCAATTGACTTTTCATTTCTTTCCTTCCAGACCGCTTGGGCTAATTTGTGTTAGATGCCACCTGATTTGAAGAATTGTTCATATCTTCTGCATATTTTAGATGATTGAAATTAGTAAGGCAAATGAACTAAATGAAGTTGAGAACATTGATGGTTTGACAACAGACATATTTTAGTTATTCATTATTCTTTGCGTTCACAGGTGCTATTCACTTAACTATCCTGATGGCAACTATTGGTATAATTTTACGTGTTATTTGTTGTATTCCATAAGCGGTCATTTCGATATCTTAACGACAATGAGACGATGTTTACTATCAGGAAGTTTGTCAACCAAGTCAGAATAAAGAGATCGAGTAAAGGAAAACCGCTTTAACACCAAAAAATAAACTTACAATACTGGTAGGAAATTACGAGGAATTTTATGTCATGATTCAAATGCGACAAAATGTTTACTTACCATCTAATCGACAAACCAGGTAATCTTTTATTTCATTGATGCATCTCCATCAATAATAATGAAAGTAGTCATATGACTGGTAAATTTACTGTGTTGAGAGAGAGAACTCAATCGATAATGCGCTTTCTTATTTCAAGCATTGGAGGAAAGTCAGACAACGTGAGATTCATAGAATAATACAGTTCATCTACGGTAGCACAAAATTGTTGTTACCTGTTTCTGAGCGTATCTGTTCATCCATTTGAAGACTGTCACTTTAGTTCGAGAATGCCCATTATTTCAATTATTCTTGATAAAAATTTCAATCGAGAAGCATTTATTCTTGCTCTTACATGTGCAGAAGATGAACATGTCGAGTAAGCTTCTAAATATTTGATCAGTATCATGCTATTATGATGTTCTTTATATGATATTCAGCACAGTATATTAGTTATCTTAACTTCATGTGAATCTGGGTCCTACACATAAAATACTTATGTTTTTGTATCGTTTAATTGCCAGCAGTCAATTAGTGACTGTTTCGATGTTTGGTCTGTCTATATTTAAAAAAAAAGTATTCAACTTCCAGTTATTTGGTGATGCCAAATATGACAGCATCATTTTGACGAATAGCCAGTCCATTATTTTCATATTATTGATAGCTGGTAAATACATCTGCCAAAAAGTGTCGTTGTTTCGTAAGAAAACATTTAGTTTAAAAATATGATAATTCAAAAAGAATATGATGTGTTTAGCAAAAATGTGGAAAATCTATCGCCATCTTACTGAAATTACCAATCGTATCTCATTAGTAAAATAATCTGACTTTTCGGTGTCTCATAACAAAAAGCAAATTTGATTCTTCAGGATATTTTTCAAGTTCCTAATATTATTATATTTCTGTAAAAAACGAAAATGAAAAATACTCCCGTTTGAATTCCCACGACTCAGAATTATTTTGAAAAGATTGAAATGCTTCTTCAGCATGCATATTTTGCGTTATTTTGGTAATTCACGGATTACTTGAAGAGAGAGTGATGAGAGAAGAATATTAGATTGTCATTTGAAATTATTGAGATATATGAACAGAAATAATTGATCGGTGAAGTGTTGTCTTCACGTCCAAAATATATGGTACAGATTCTGCACAAAGGAATATGTTGCTAATCAGTCATGCCTATTCAATATTTATTCGATGTTCAGTTTGTCGATCAGCGGGAATACCGCACACGATGAGCAGTGCTTCAGAATTTCATATCAGTCAATTTTTCATTTTGTTCATTCACACAAATTTACATATGTTAATTTGCTACCAGCTAATCATTCTGCATTCCTAATCTCCAGAACAGCGGAAATATGTTAACGTATTATTATTCTATATATATATATATATATAATATATTATTATTGTCATATTTTATATGTATATATGGGTATATATATATATAAATATATTTTCGAATAATATAATTACTGGTATATGATCCGTGCATGGACCATCACTTTCAATATTGCTTCAGCTGAGAAAATGATCAACATTCTGCAGGCTATACTTTAAGAAACAAATCGGAATATTTCAGTCAAATATACGTTCACTGTTCATCAATGCATGGTACAGCTTGTAGAATTTATTTCGCAGGCGGCTGTCCTAATCGCGTCCAATAGAAACACACCGGTACGATTCTCCTAGATACCCGTCCCAGCCAAATCAGAAAGCCGAAAATTCTAGGAGAAAACCGTCTCTATTGTTATAAAAAATGGAAATACAGAGACTTACGATGTTTATGTTTCTTCCAGGACTAAATTACTCCGTAGAGTATCTATTACAATAGCTAGTAAGTGACACTAAGTTCAGCAGCCACTGCGTCTATCCAAAAATGTGGCGGTAGCCATATTATATCAAATTTAAACAATATATGTACAATTCAGAAGCAAACACAAAAACTTCAATATAGGTACAAAATATGGAAAGAATAACAACATACAATGGTAAAATCTCAAATTGGAATCAAATAAAATACCAAAAATGTCAAGAGAAAAAGTC
>CALYCR020002660.1:0-44188 GCA_944470395.2 Schistosoma turkestanicum
CAATCATAAAAACCGCCATTATTATTTAATTTAAACAAACAAACAAATCTTCACACGAAAAATATTCAAACATTTTCATTTTTTTTTAAATTGAAAATAAATAAACAAATTGTCACAACAATTATAATTATTTTTTAACTAAATTATAAATAACATTAAATATATATATATGGATAGTTTAAAACAAAAGCTTAAAACATAAAAATCCCCTGAGATTTGAATCTCAACAAAAATTGTGCTCAATTGAAAATGCTAATAACCAATGAGATTACAGAACTTGAAGAAAACAAAAAGTTGATTACCAAGCAGTTTACTGTTTGTTAGTTAAGAGGTAGATTAGGCAATAAAAATAACTATGAAAGGCTTTCACATATGAATAACCTTGACAAAAATAGAGCGAGGAGGGGAGAAATATTCGCTGTAACTAATTTAAACAAAAGAAAAAAGTGTACATTGAATTGTAAACCATTTAAAATAAATATACATATATGTTATATATATATAGACCTATTCATTATTAGAATGAATTTAAAACAAAAGAAATTGAACAATTGAATTGGTACAGTGATTTGTATGTAAGTAAGTTTTGTTTAAACTGATTACCAATTTTTACGTAAAATGGAAATTCTTTTTACAATTTGGCGCTTTGTGTCACACACACACAAATGAATAAAAATACACACATATATATATAACAAACAGATACATAAATAAAATAACCTTATATGTTGAACTGTTTCAATGTGTTCAATCAATATAAGCAAGTTTGCATTTATTTAAATTATATTTATATATACTACTAGTTTTGTTTTTTGAAAGTAGTATACTACCAAAAGTAATAGACAAAAACTAACATAAAAAATAGAACATGAACAAGAAAAGATTCATCTCAAAAGGAAAACAAACTCATTGAAACCTGTCAACCCCTGAGTTAACCGAAAAAATTCGCAAGGTCAAATTGCATATTGAATGTGTCAATAATAATAATAATAATAATAATAATAATAATAATAATAATAATAATAATAATTTAGACGACTTCATAAAAATCTTCAAATAATTTCACAAAATGATAATCTACTTTAGAACAATATGGACAAATGATTAAATTACTATATTGACTAAAATAATTTAAAGGATATGAATGAATAGTGAGATTATTGGATGGATCAGGTGTTTCATTGTTTGTATTGACTGATTGAAGATGAGCAGGCGGAGGAGGAGGTGTAGGAGAATCCTGATAGTGTTGATGATGAGGTAGTGAATTAGATGTAAATTGGGATGTTGCTGTTGGGGTTGTTGTTGATGCTGTTGTTGAAGCTGACATCGGAGATGATGTTGACGTGGAGTTTAAATTGGATTCCATGGACAGATTATCTAAACGTGATTGACATGAACCACAAGTTAAATGAGCTGTACAACATGGGATAGCGGCAAATATATCATATGTGTATAGACCACCAACTAGTAATGAAGCGCCTAAATGTAAAGAATTTCAAAAAAAGAAGAAACAGAGGAGGAAAAGATTACAACATTTGCTAGAATATTCCTTCAGTGTTCAATATTACCATTGAACATTGATAAATCATGGTGACACCATTAAAATTAGTAGAACAAGTCAAGATTTTTCCTTAAAAATGTATTTAAATATCTTATACTGGGAAAATTGTTGATTCAGTTTTATATAAATAATTTTAACTGATAAAATAATGAGTGATTAGTATTACTTAGGAATTTAGTAAATATTCGAGTCTGCTCTAACTGACAATGGGTGGACGCGGTAAAGGTGGGAAGTGGTTTGATGTTCGAACGTATAGTACAATCCACAGATGTCGGGATATTTTCTAACGACCCAGCTGAATTTATTTCCCTTGAAACTGCTGGCTAATCATCATCTATCCTAAAGGATTGTCGTGATGTTGGATTGGATGAAGTATTAGACGATGATGACAACCGGCCGGGACTAGACCGCTGAGAAAGAGATCTTGCAGGCTTGGTACTGGATCCATCAGACGAGGAAACAGATGGGGAAAATGCAGAATGTGAACTAGAAACCAGGCTCGTGGTGTTGCTGTCGGTTGCCAGTGCCCCCACTGAATTTATGGTGTTCGTGTTAGTGACGAAATGCATGATTGTATTAGCACAGCCAAGTGCAGAGGGAGAATAACTTGTCACAGTGCAGAGAACAGGCTTTTGTGATTCAGGAACAAGCGGATGACTAGACGACACATATTCTGTTCCAGAAACAGTTCCGGGACAGTCTGTGGATGTAGATGACTGAAGTGGGTCTTGAGACGTGCAACGATACATCGGGACAGTCGAAGCTGTTGGTGATATTAATCGAAGGGCAACATTATTTGGGGAAATAGTGTTAGTAACGGACGAACTTGATGTTGGAGTGTTGCACGCTTCTTCGCCATCCATTCTTTGCACCAAACGTTGGAGCTCTTGAACTCGTGAATCTAATAGGTCGTTTTGCTGTTTTAGTGTCTCAACACAGACAGTATGATCACGATTCAATTTGACCAACTCTTCGATACACTCAACTGCGCGCTGAAGTATGACTGCTCTAGATGTTTTTGATCCTCGTAGCCCAGGAATAACTTCTCGGAAATCTTTATGTTTGCATTAAAATTGTGACTTTGATGTTGTTTGACAGTTGTTTTAAACTTCAAATGTTCTTCAATTTTGGAAGTAGTTCCCTTGTTTAACAATCTGTATAGTTATATCTGCATCAATTCCTCGTTTATCAATGATACTATCCAGATATGAAAATGTTTCTACATCTTCCGAAGCTTCTTCGTCAAATGTGAATGAGTTGGCGTATGTTTTGTTATAACGGAGGATCTTACTCTTTCCCTTGTGTATGTTGAGACCCACTGCTCCACAGGTTGCTGCTATACTGACTGTCTTCTCTTGCATTGGTTGTTGCGCGTGTGTGGGCGGGGGGATAGAAGAGCTGGATCATGTGCGAAGTCCAGATTGTCCAGCTGTATCCTAGCTATCCACTGCATTCCATTATTTCCCTTTGAGATTTTCATAAATGCGATCAAGTATTAGGAGGAATATAAAAGGTGAGAGTAAGCAACCTTGTCTGATACCGATCTTCATTTTCTAACAGCCAATTTGCATAGAATATACAAATATGCAACAAATACTCCATACACTTTATGTTAACTGTTATGATTTTATTTCCACCTGAAATACTCCACATCGATTATTAACTTCTAAAGATGGAATTTCTCAAGAGTATTGGTAGACTGTAAGTTTCGTCCTGGTATAGGACTGATCAGAGGTGAGTATCCACAACTCCTGCTACTCGTAGAATTTGAGCTCAGGACCTTCGGTCATGCGCGTGAACGCTTAATCTCTGGACCACTGGGCCGGCATCCCACAGCGTTAATGTCTAACTTCGATCAATTCGCGGAGTTACGCAACATCATACACTGTCTTTGGTAGTTGCTGCCTACACCCGACAGGGTTCAACTTCACTGATCACGACTTCCCACTAGAACTTGGAGAAGATTCCTCACGGAGCTAGTCACTAATGTGCACATGCATTGCTGATGAGTCCCATACCAGGACGAAACGGCCGTCCAGTGCTTCCAGGTTTCTAATGGTGGCCTAACATTGATCAATTCATGATTTCAAATGTGTAACAACTAGTTTGCGTATTCAAAGATACAATACATGGTCATTAGATTACATCTACGAACTTCATAGTGTATTCTAATAGGTCAAGTCCATAGGGTTTGTCCCAACATTCGGACAAACTAATTAATCTTTTCTGCTCGATTCATTATTTCACTCGACTTCTGACCTTGTCCATTATTCGTTCCATATCCTTAGTCGGTTTTATTTCAGTGTGTGTGTGTGGCACTAACTCCGCTTACTACATGTTTAGTTTAATTTTTTGTCTGACTATAAATACCTAGTCACGCTTCATTGCATTGAGAATTGATTTGTCCGCCTTCTCCATTTCACTTCAGCCTGCTCATACGCTTTATAGTCTCATATATCTATCTGTCGACATGAATGATCGTATGAAATAAAAACTCAACCAACAAAAATCCATAATTGGCTTCTTCATTACCGCAATCACACAAACGTTGTTCGTCTAAGTATGATATATCTTGTAAATTGAAGTGGAGATTTATTTCAATGAAATATTCAATTCTTCGTAAATATCAGAATCAGATCGTAGGCCATTAAAGTAATGATTTTGTAGTGAAGGAGATCACAGGTGAGGGCAACCGAATTGTATTTATCGAAAATTACAGAGTTACTCAGTAAAATAAGAAAACCATATCGTAACCGTTAATTTGCAAATCTTCAATTCATCATCAATCCATTGTCTGACATTTCACTATTCATGCGTTTCATACAAATCCCATTGTGTTCTCGCTCTTCCTTTCTTGATCTTCCCCCATCTTCTGCTGCCAAACATTACGTTTTTACTCTCGTCATATACTACTTATAAGTAGCGAGCACCACACTCGTCCCCCTTTTAATAAGCTGTTGTCGTAGTCCTTCTGATCGCCGTACCGCTGTCTTCTTTGATGCTTTCCGTGACTCACACAATTGATAATCTTGAAACCATCTCTGCAGTTGACTGGCATTTACACGCTTCTGCTTGTTATCTCTCCGGATCGTGTACACCGCGCCGCGTCTCTCCGTGATAACGTACGTTCCGTCCCACTTTGGGATCATCTCTCCCCACCCTGATCCCCCTGCTATGCTACTTTTTTGTTCTGTACACTTTACTAGGTCCCCCACTGAGAAAAAAGGTTTCCACGTTCTCCTCTGTTGTTCCGCCTTCTTGATGTCTGATATTTGCTTCTTTCCCACGTTCCTGATTGCCTCCCTCCTCTGTTTTTTCTTAACCTTGTTGTTGTGGCCAGGTCTTATTGTGCAATGGAAGTCGCGTTAGGCCATTAAAGTAATGATCTCAATTGCTTCAAGTCTAATCCTAACCACTTAAATTTAATTCTGGAAAGAAGAAATTCTTGCAAATTTTCACTGCTCACACACACATACACTCTGTGTTTATTTCATTTTAAAAGTACATAAAAGAGAACACAAGTTTTCTTTTTAACAATAAAACTACAAAGTATAAAAGTAATTATGCTCTTTTTGTACAAAAAATATGTACATACATACATTCATATTCTAATTAGATTTTCATTAAGTTTTACATTTTTTTTCTCAAAAAGTGCACATTCACTGCATGTTGTGTTTGTCATGTGATAAGAAAATTTCATATCATCATAGTATAATATGATACGCATTTTCATTTGTTGATTTGGTTGTTTGTAAACGATAAAAATTGATTATTGAATCAGCTGAGTTGTTCTTTTTAGAAAAAAAAAGTGTTCTACATTACAACTAGTCAAATGATATTCATTATTTTTTTTAAAAACAAAGGAGGTCATATGAAGAATGAAAATTCATTTACTTCAAGATATAATATATGTTGTACAAATTGAAATCATCAATCAGTCATTGTTGTTAGACCACCAATAGAAATCTGGAAGCATAGTGATAGACGGCCGTTTCGTCCTGGTATGGGACTCATCAATGGCAGTGTGCATCCACGACTCCTGTACCTCGCAGGATTGAGACCCGAGATCCTCGGTCTTGCGCGCGAACGCCTAACCTCTGCATGATTTTAGTGTGTAAATACACTAAATTCGCCGATTCAACTTACTTACTTTCACCTGTTACCCCCAATCGAGCATAGGCCGCCCACCAGTTTCCTCCAACCAACTCTGTCCTGGGCTTCCCTCTCCAAGTTTGCCCAATGTTTGTTCATTTCTCTCATATCTTTCTCTATTTCTCGGCGTAGTGTGTTCCTTGGCCTTCCTCTTTTCCTTTTACCTTGAAGGTTCCATGTGAGGGCTTGACTAGTGACGCAGTTCGGTGCTTTCCGCAATGTGTGTCCTATCCACTTCCACCGCTTTTTCTGATTTCTTCCTCCACTGGAATCTGGTTTGTTTTCTCCCACAATACGTTGTTGCTGATGGTGTCTGGCCAACGAATACGAAGTATTTTGCGTAGACAACTGTTAATAAACATTTGTATCTTCTGGATGATGGCTTTAGTAGTTCGCCAAGTTTCTGCTCCATACAGTAGAACTGTCTTGACATTTGTATTGAAAATCCTGATTTTGGTTTTGGTTGAAAGTTGTTTGGATTTCCAGATATTTTTCAACTGTAGAAATGCAGCCCTTGCTTTGCCAATCCGCGCCCTCACATCTGCATCGGATCCACCTTTCTCGTCGATGATGCTGACCAGATATGTAAAGGTGTTAATGTCCTCCAAAGCATCTCCATCAAGCCCGGGTAAAAGAGGAGGGTTGGACATGGGGTTGGCGACCCCATTCCGTCAAAAACTAACTTGCCAAAAAAACGCTAACCAGGAAAACTAATTCAAACCATTTTAACTCTGCTCTGGGAGTTGGAAGAAGAATTATGACGTCGCCGATTCAAGCTAGATATGAATACCGGTGAACGTCTGCTCAGTGGTTAGGAGGTGAAACGTGCTCATGCGAGCTCGAATAGCCTGGGGTTACGATTCTCAGTAGTACGGTCGTGGATATGGGTTACTGATGAGTCCTGTATTAGGACAAAATGGCTATCCAGCGGTTGCAAGTTTCTATTGGTGATCTTCTCCAGCTATGATCAGTTTGTCATTTCAACTATGAAAAGTAATCTTCAGGATTAACAATTAAATGAATGAGATGATTGCACAATTTCTCATTATAACATCATAAGTATAAATCATTTTGTATATAAAAAAACTTCGGATCCGCTAGCCATACACTATCAACAACCTACTGTGGGAGAGAGCAAATCAGATTCGTGCAGAGGAAGAAATCAGGAACTAGCACCGAAAATGGTTGGGACACACATTGTGGAAAGCACCCAACAGTGTCACAGGACAATCACTCACTTGAAATCCTTTAGGCCAAAGGGAAAGAGGAAGACCAGAAAACACATGACACCGAGAAATGGAGACGAACATGAAAAGAATGAACAACAGTTGGACACAGCTAGAAAGGAAGGTCCAGGACAGAGTAGGTTGGAGAATGGTGGTGGGCGGCCTATACTCCTCTATGGGTGACAGGCGTAAGTAAGTAAGTAGGTATATATGTAACGAGGAAACAGTTTATTTACAAAATATGTACATATAATCTTCAAACATCTGTTCACAATACAAGCATGCTTTTTACTGTTTTCTGTCTTGCATCTTTTCTGATCTGCAATATACTCTAATCACACCAAACATACCGATCCACAAAATGCTCCTTTCTCACTGGTAGCCATTTCTAGGTGACGCTCCATTGTATACGACTTATATATCAGCCTATGAGTAAAATCCATTCAAAAAACAGTTTTCGTTTTGATTGAAATCATGAATCTCAACCATTGTTAGAACACCATTAGAAACCTGGAAGCACTGGATGGCCATCAAGTCCTAGCATGGGACTCAGTAGTGTGCACCCGATATCACACCGCCCGCGTGAATCGAACGCAGGACCATCGGTGTCGCTCCCGAACTCCTAATCTCTAGACCATTGACTTACTTACTTACGCCTGTTACCCCCAATCGAGCATAGGCCTCCAACCAGTTTTCTCCAACCATCTCTGTCCTGGGCTTCCCTCTCCAGTTCTGTCCAATGTTTGTTCATTCTTCTCATATCTTTCTCTATTTCTCGGCGTAGTGTGTTCTTTGGCCTTCCTCTTTTCCTTTTGCTTTGAGGGTTACATGTGAGAGCTTGTCTCGTGACGCAGTTAGGTGCTTTCCGCAATGTGTGTTCTACCCACTTCCACCGCTTCTTCTTGATTTCCTCCTCCACTGGAATCTGGTTTATTTTCTCCCACAATACGTTGTTGCTGATAGTGTTTGGCCAACGAATCCGATGTATTTTGCGTAGACAACCGTTAATAAACACTTGTATCTTATGGATGATGGCTTTCGTAGTTCTCCGTCAAAAACTAACTTGCCAAAAAAACGCTAACCAGAACAACTAATTCTAGACCATTGAGCCGGCATCCAATAGTGTTCATGTCTAACTTTAATCAATCTAAGGTTCTAGCTCAGCCTCATTTACTGTCTTCGGTGAGCACCGCTTCTCACTAGAACTTAGAGAAATTTCCTCACAAAACTAGTCACTAGTGAGCACATTGTATGATATATTCATTAAAGATTTATGAAAATCGTTGTTTTACTATGCTAATCCTTCTCTCTCTCTATCTCTCTCTCTCCAATCGCGCGCACACAAACATGCACGAATAGATCGAAAGGTAAATAAATTTCTCATCCCATTATTGTCTTTTCCCTTAAATTCTCAAAGTATTGATTACCTCCATATATAAATATAACCTCAGAAATGACTCATCTTTATTTCAGACAAAAAATTAATTAATTTTCCATAAATAAATGTTTATAAAGTATGTCTATTTTTCATTTTTCTACTGAATCAACAAAACGATGAGATAGATATTCAACATTGAACTAAGAGAAATATATATATATATATATGTGTGTGTGTGTGTGTGTGTGTATAGATATGCAAACGAAACAGAGAATGCGTTCGATGAATAAATTCATCCAGACATAGGACATAGACTAGTTAACCTTAAAAAAAAAATTGACCTGAAATTATATTTGTAGACTAATGTTATATAATATTCAAGAAATGACGAAAAAAATCTAACCTCTACATTTAACTATGTTGATGAATTTGAAATTTTGTAAAAAAGAGACAAATGAAATTCATATTTTCATGGTTTTTAAATCATTAAATAATCTTAGTTGTTGGACTTTTATGGGGAATTAGAAAGTACTGAAGGATTGTTGCAACCTTGTAAGTGATACTTCAGTGTTGTGTACCAACAACGAGGTATCCAGAAACTTCGATGTTAATCTTTGGACCACTAATGAGAGTTGATGTCTAACTGTAATCAAGTCTCTATCTCGTATGAGGGATTCGGAAAAAAAAAAAAAAAAAAA
Organism: Schistosoma turkestanicum; assembly: GCA_944470395.2. NCBI lineage: Eukaryota > Metazoa > Platyhelminthes > Trematoda > Strigeidida > Schistosomatidae > Schistosoma > Schistosoma turkestanicum. Next base: position 9,016 of record CALYCR020002660.1, read on the forward strand.
AAAAAAAAAAAAAAAAAAAAAAAAAATATTTCCCTTATCTAAGTTTCTAATGATGATCAGCTAAGATCAGTTTTTGATTTAAAATAAGAAAAATTTACTATTTCCCAGAAATTCCCGTATGTTAATGAAAAGTTATTGTTATACGAATCAATACGTGAATATTTCAAAAAACAGTATTCGTTACAGATTATTCTCATTTGGATTTTCATTAGAAACCAAGAAACATAAGGGATATAGTAGTTTCATCCTAGTATACGAGCTTCATAACCCAAATTCAGTTAACCAGTGATTTACCAGAACAATATGTATCTATGTGGTGTGAGCTACTTATAAGTAGTATATGACGTGAGCGTCAACGTACTGTCTGGTAGCAGAAGATGGGGGAAGATCAAAAAAAGGAAGAGCGAGAACACAATGGGATTTGTATGAAACGCATGAATAGTGACAATGGATTGGTGTTTTGCAACAGGAACAGTCCAATTCGATATGATGAACTGATATTTTACAAATGAACGATTTACGATATGGTTTTCCTATTTCACTGAGTGACTCTGTAATTTTCGTTTCCCTACCTGTGTTCTCGTTCACTACACCTGAGGATTCAGTGAGAGTTAATCATTTGGTAGAGTCTGAATATACCAACAGATAAGCGATTATCATTATTAGTAATAAACTTTCAATCGATTGAAAGTGATACGATACTATCGGAAATAGATTTAATAGTTCTAAATAGTTAACCATTCATTGTTACACCCAAAAAATGTACTTCGTTTGAACCTAATGGGTTTTATGTATGCACACTACTGAAGAGCTCTATACGAAAGGATGAAACAGTTGATGAGATATTTCTGAAATTATTTAAAGAATTATCTAACTGAGGTGGTTGGGGCATGTGATACGTATGCCCAACTACCGACTCTCTCGACAAGCGGTGTTTTTTCATGTAGGGGTAGTCTGGAAGAAAACTAGGGACGGCTAAAAAAAAAAACTAATCCATGAAGTCATTGACAAGTGAACTGAATCATGTTAGTAAGTGTAGACTACCTAGTTGGGGTCCGCGAGGTGTTAGTAATCGATGGTTTGAGACCCTGAATGACATGGCTCGCTAACCGTTTGCAATGGTGCAGGTGCAGTCATTCTCTGTGTTATCTCAAATCCTAAACTTTTTAATTCCTCATCACTTTATCTTTTTAAGTCTATTTTACTAGATTCTACTTCTTGGATAATATCTACGAACCCTAATCTTCTACATTACTGCTAATAATTCTACTATCTCTACCAACATGAGATATGGAAATGACAGTTGCATCTTTTGAGCTAATGTGGTATGGTAACTCGAACTAATGTACGTACATACAGACGAGTGTTTACATTGTAACTGAATGTTATCATAATGAGAATAAAATTGACATTACTTCACTAACATAAACACCAATAAGAAATTCACACAATCAATCCCTAAATTTCACTTAATCTATTTAAAAGCCAAATAGGAATTTTACTTCGAGTTAGATAGTGGCTGGATATGCAAAACATATTTTCTGGTCGATTCAATTGATGATTCACAGATTTATCAACCAGTCTTTATCTATTTTCCCTACATTTGGTCATGTCTGATAAATCTATCAAATACAAGCAATTTTTTGAATGTATTGATATCTATGCAAACTTCCTTGGTATGAAAGGTGTTAGTGTCATTGAAATTGGTGAAACTTGATTTGGTCACACTAAGTGGGCACTTCTAGGAGAGAATCAGTTATATTGAGGCCAAATGTAGTGAGTGAGAACACAGGTGGAGGCAACGGAATTGTATTTAATGAAAATTACAGAGTTACTCAGTAAAATCGGAAAACCATATCGTAAATCGTTCATTTGCAAAAGATCAGTTCATCCTATGGAACTGGACTGTTCCTGTTGCCAAACATCAATCCATTGTCACTCTTCATGCGTTTCATACAAATTCCATTTTTTTCTGACTCTAAATTCCTTGATCTTCCCCCCATATTATGCTACCAGACTTTACGTTGACACTCACGCTATATACTACTTATAAGTAGTTCGCACCACAGCACCACACTCGTCCCCCCTTTTAATAAGCTGTCGTCGCAGTCTTTCTGATCTCCGTACAGCCGTCTTCTTCATCAGTGTTTGTGGCTCGCCCTCTTGGCGCACTTGGAACCACCTTTGGAGTTCACTGGCATTCACGCGTTTCTGTTTGTTTCCTTTCTGGATCGTATACACTGCGCCGCGCCTCTCGGTGACGACGTACGGTCCCTCCCACTTCGGGATCAGCTTACCTGACCCTGGCCCTCTTCCTGTGGTATATTTCCGTTCTCTACACTTCACCTGATCTCCCACTTCAAACAATCTCCAGTTCTTTCTCTCCTGTTCTGACTTTTCCATGTCTGATGTTTGTTTCTCTCTCACATTCCTGATTGCTTGTCTCCGCTCTGTTCTCAGTCTTGTTGTATTCCATCTCTGTTGTTGCGGCCAGGTTTTATCATGCGTTGGTAGTCTCGGCCGTCTGCCGTACATCAGCTGGAACGGTGACTTCCTGGTTGTTCCCTGTGCCGAGGCACGATGTGCCAGCAAGATTAATGGTAATTCTTTCTCCCAGTCACCCCCTTTAGATGCTAGCCATTCCTTTAGCGTTCGGTTATTCCTTTCCGTTAACCCATTCGTCTGTGGATGATACGGCGTTGTTCGTACTCTCTTGATACCTAACTGCTTTAGACGGGACTTGAACTCATCACTCTCGAAACAGGGACCTTGATCGGTTAATATTATCTTTGGTATCCCATGGTCCGCCACAATGTGCCGCATTACCGCTTCCGTCACCGTCCTTGCACGTTGGTCCGCCATCGGCACGGCATTTACCCATCGTGTGGCATGCTCAGTCATCACCAGCAGGTACTGGTTACCACTTGTCGTCTGCGGGAACGGTCCCATAACATCTACTGACCACAAATCACCAACTGCTGTTACTGGAATTGACTGCAATGGCGGTCGTATGCATCGATCTCCTTTCATTAGTTGACATCGCTGGCACGCTAATACATATCGTGCAACATCGTCTCTCATACCTGGCCAGTACGCACTTTGTCGCAGCAAATCAGTTGTCCGTGCAATACCTGTATGCGCTACCTGGTGACATTCACGAATCATCTCCTGGCGCAGATCTTTTGGGATTATTGCTACCCAATTCTCGTCATCATCCCGCCAGGTCAAGGCTCCGTATCCGTTCACTCTCAGTCTCTCCTTCTGCCTCAGCAACACTGTTAATTCTTTATCTGTTCTACTCTTGTCAACATCTTCTCCCTCTTTTATCACTCTGATTACCTCCCGAAGGTTAGGGTCGGCTTTCTGATGTCGGACGAGTTCTAGGGGGTCTCCCTCTAGGCCGTTAACTGCACACGCTATCGTATCAGGAGCAAGTGTATGTTTAATGCATATCAAAAGCACATGAGTTTTTACTGCATATATATGTCATGACATACATATAAGCATACTTACTCCAGTGGTCAATTATACATTACACGCATATAGGAAACACACAATGTCTCACCCATGTATTTCTTGATATTCACACAAGCATAACTACGTATCGAGATGAACGTAATTCCTAACACAGACAGTCTCTCATGCGTTACATGAATACCACTGGTACTCAGGCTTTCGCCTAAACACTTCACAAACATTTCTAATAGGGTGTTAAAGGTCACTACATTTTGGAAGAGAATTTAGACGTATATCATACAGTTTAGAATTAGTCAGGACGACAGTCAACTACAACGCAGAACTTGGTACGTATGTACACCGGTTCAAGTTGCCATACCACCACATTTGTGCAACGAGATCAAACTGACAATTCCAATCCCATACTAGTAAAGGTAGTAGAAATATTAGCGGTGATGGCAAAGATTAGTGATCGAAGATATCCTTATAAAAGTGTATCCCAGTGAAATAAATTTAAAAAGACAAAAAAAACTACTTTCAGAGAAGACAACGAATGGATGCATCTGTGTAATTGCAACCAATCTTAAGCCATCTCGTCATAGGTCTCTCACTATCGGTTACTATCATCTCACTGTCCCCAACCAGGTAGTCTACACTTACCAACATGACTCAGTGCAGTTGTCAGTAACTTCATGGATTTGTTCCATGTTTTGTTCTGGCCGCCTTTATGTTTCTTCCGGACTACCCCTACATCACAAAACATCGTTCACTCAGGCAGTCGGTAGTTGAGCAACCTAGCTCAATCAAGTAAATTTTTGGACAAAAGGATATTATTTGAAGAAATAAGCGTTTAGTTTAAGTTTTTTTCGTATTTAGGACGTGTCGTTAACTGGATTTACTTGCATCCTAGAGTTGGGACTCGAACCCACACCGAACGATACAACCACACCCTATAAATGCAACAAACTACACTATAATCCACAAGTCAATAGTAGTTAAGTGGAGTAATGAGTAATGACGTACTAGTAAATGGATAATGAGTTTGAATTTCAAACTAAATATCAACTTTGTTATGTAACTGATATATTCAGCTAATCAATCTCAAACTAGAACGAACCAGTCATCCATCCAATGGCCTTCAGGTGTCCAATTATCAATCTAACATTGAACATTTAATAATTGAAATTCAATTTTCCCATCAAATAAAAATCTATGCTGTGCACTTACCAGACCATGGTTTATGACAAATTTTACATTGAATTCTTTTCAAATCATTCACAGTTGAATTAGTTGAATGAATACAATTCATGCATAAAGCATGTAAATAACGACATTGTCTAGTTGATGCATAATTTGTTGAATACTTAGATGATATATTACTACTGGTATTAGTAGTAGTATTAGTAGTACTACTATTACAACTACCAGTAGTTTGATTTGAACCTGCACAGCCAATTGCACCAGTATTAATTAGATTATGCTGTGTTGAATTCAACTGTTGTCTTGGTCCAAGACAACCAGAAGGCGGTGAGATAATTTTCAATGGAGCTAATAATTTCAAAGCAATTTGATTGATCGACTGATGATCATTAGTGGATGAAATTATATTGTTACCACTATTACTACTACTGTTATCCGAGTTGTTAGTAGTATTGTGTGTACGATGAATATGTTGTTGAACAGATTGATTTTGTATACCATTTGTATGCCATGTAATACGTAGACCACCACCTTTACGATAACCTTCATTAGAACGATGACATAATGGACTGATGAAGAATATACCATTAATAACAGGGAAATGATCATAAATGGATAAGATTTGTTGACATGCTAGACAGTATACTTCGGAAACTCGATGGTTGGTTAGTTGAGCTAAAAGAAATGCACGTGTATCTTCATTACCAGTACAACTGTCATCATCCATTTGAATAAAATATGCATTTTGTTTATAAGTTGGTAAATTCTGAGAGAGAGAAAAAAATGTGTAGAATATTTTATAAAATTACTATTATTGACCTATATAATAAGTTTCATAAATCATGAATCGATCATAGTTAGACCATCGTTAGAAACCTGGAAGTACTAGACGACCGTGTCGTCCTGGTATGGGACTACTCATCGGCGGTGTGCGTCCACAACCCAAGGACCGTCAACCTTGCACGCGAGAAGCTTAATCTCTGAACTGGCTGGTATCCAACAGTATTCATGTCTAACTTGGATCAGTCTAAAAATTTTGCACAACCTCACACCTATTGTCTACCGTAGGTAACTGCCTACATACGATAGGATTGGACTTCACTAGCTACATATGTGGTGCGTGCTACTTATAAGTAGTATATGACGCGAGTGTAAACGTAATGTCTGGCAGCAGCAGAAAAGGATGGGGGAAGATCAAGAAAGGAAGAAGAGTGGGAACACAATGGAATTTGTATGAAACGCATGAATAGTGGTGAAATGTCAGATAATGGATTGATGATGGATTGAAGATTTGCAAATTAACGATTTACGATATGGTTTTCCGATTTTACTGAGTAACTCTGTAATTTTCGTTAAATGCAATTCGGTTGCCCTCATCTCTGTTCTCCTTCACTACACATCTTCTCCCTAGAACTTTGAGGATTTTCTTTCAAAGCTAGCCACTACTGAGTAGCAGATGCTTCCAAGTTTCTTATTGTGGTCTAACAAGGATTCATTCATGATTGTAATGTGTAAAACAATAATCTCTATAATACTATAATGCGAAATTAAATTTATGTAAAAATAACATGTGAATGGAAAATTCTAAACTGATCATTAGTAGTAATCATGCATCATACAATAGAACGATTGTTCAACATAGAATGTCATAACATTCGTAAATTCAGATGTTGGATAAATGATAGATAGTGATAACATTAACATTTGTCTCTAGGCACGCCATACTGAGGATCCGTTGGCCAAACATCATCAGCAACAACAGCCTAATGGGGGAGAGAACAAACCAGATTCCATGCTCAATGTTCACGTCTTCCCACTAGAAACCGGAGAAGATTCCTCACGAAGCTAGTGACTAGTGAGCACAGGTAATTTGCATTACGGAGTTGTGAAGATTGTTAAGTTACACATTTTTTGAAACCATGAATCGAATCCTGCGGGGTGCAGGAATCGTGGATGCGCACTGCTGATGAGTTCTATACCAGGACGAAACGGCCGTCTGTCAATGCTTCCAGGTTTCTAATGGTGGTCTAACATTGATCGATTCATGGTTTCAAAAAATAGAAATACTGAGTCATGCTTCAGTGCATGGAGTTGATTCGCTCGTCCTTTTCCACTTCGCTTCACATTGCTTGTATGCTTCTCATTCTGATGTCTGTCTGAATAGAATAAATTCATCCGCAAAATTGTATTTCGCTTCTTACTGCCGAGCCCATAGAGCTTGATGCAGTCTTTGAACAAAATACATAATCCATTCCTCTTGAGTTACTCAAATGTCTTTTTACCTGGCCAATTATTCGCTCATACGTTGGTCGTTTTTATTCGAGTATGTCACATGTCTAGCTTATATTTGTCTGACTAGAAATACTGATTTTTTGAAACCGTGAGTCGATCAGTGTTAAACCACCATTGGAAACCTGGAAGCCCTGGACGAACGTTTCGTCCTGATGCTGGGCTCATCAGCAGTGCGCATCCACGACTCATGCACCCCGCAAGATTCGAACCCAGGACCTTCGGTTTTGAGCGCGAACGCCCCAACCGTTAGACCACTGAGCCGGCATTTGACAGTGTTGATGTATAACTTGATCTAATTCACGCAGTTGCGCAACCTCATACACAGTCTTCGGTAGTTACCGTCTACACCTGAACAGGTTAAACTTCACTGGTCACGTCTTCCCACTAGAACTCGGAAAAGTTTCCTCACGAAGCTAGTGACTAGTGAGCATAGGTAATTAATTGCATTATGTGATTGTGAAGATTGTTAAGTTACACATTTTTTGAAACCATGAATCGAATCCTGCGGGGTGCAGGGATGAGATGGAAGGGAGAATTTATTTGACGGATTGTATATTCGACCGTTTGAGCAAACTGGAGTCAGATCGCGAGCCACTCAAGATACATATCACGGAAATCAACCAACTGAGTCACAAGACAAACCCTAACATGGAATTCTAAATGCCAAAACAAAAGAAGTAGACCAGAGAGCACTACGCCGAGGATTCAAAACAGACATGAAAAGAATGAAAAGTAATTGGACAGATCTGAAAAAGAAATCCCAGGACAAAGTTGGATGGAGAATACTGGGCGGTAGCCTATTCTCTATGCGTAAGTAAATCATTAAGTAAGCATAAATCTTATAAGAAATAGAGAAGGAGATAGGGAGAGACAAAAGTTTCCTTTTAAAACATTTACGATCATTGAACACTAAATTTTATCGTTCATGAAACTCAAAATACATTTTTACAATTGATCAATGTTAATTTTTTCAGTTAGAGTTTTGGAGATTAGTGACTTTACATATTTGAAATCATCAATCAATCATTGTTAGACCACCATTAGAAATATGTAAGCACTGGACGGCCGTTTCGTCCTGGTATGGGACTCATCAGTGGCAGTGCGCATTCACGATTCCTGTACCTCGTAGGATTCGAACCCGGGACCTTCGGTATTGTGCGCGTACGCCTAACCATCGGACCACTGGGCCGGCATCCCATACCAGGATGAAACGGTCGTCCAATGCTTACGGGTTTCTAATGGTGGTCTAACAATGATTGATTGATGATTTCTAATTTTTTCAACACTGAATTTAAAAAAGAGAAATCATTTCATTGAGACATTTTTTACTGAAATTTAATAATATTGGTTAGAATGTCAGATCATCTTTTGGTATTTTTGAAACCTAACATTTTCTAGGTTAGCACATGGGATTCTAGTGGGGTGGCTACTGCTACTACTCACAACATGAATTCTAAGCAGTATACATTAGAGTGTCGCCCAGAAGTTACTAACAGAGCGAAGAGTGTCAGAACCAGATGCTTAGTGCAATCAAAATGTTTTAAAGAATGTTTTAGAGATTTGAATTAATCTATTGACAAAACTTTTCAAATCATTGTTAATTTACTCATGTCATTATCAACTTTATCATGATCGAATTCGATGAACTAAGATTACAGTTATAAATAGTATTCATTTCAATCGGACGTTAGTTGAAGGGTGCAAATAGGATCCGAATCGCAGTTCAGCGTTATCAAAATAAAGATGGTTACTTACTGATCGAAGTGAATTCACTGAAGTTATTGATCGCTTTACCACAAGATCTAAAAGTCCTAGAAACAATATTTTTCAACGTAGTTTTATAAAATGCACTTCTGATGAATCACTGAAGATGAACAAAACACCTGTCCATCGCTTCTAGACTGTCAGTAGTATCCTAACTTTTTATCAGTTTATAAGCCATACTATCAACTAATAAAATTACTCTCAATCAAATTGTTATAATGTTCAGTGTCTGAAATCTGAACGCGATAAGTGGAACCCAAACAAACTAGCCACTTGAGCTAGATAGCAAGAGCAGAAGAGAAAGTTTATTTGGCTACCGAATCATATATAATACTCGTCTATAGATGTATTCCACCACGTTAGAAAATGAATGCATTTCTTAACCAATCATATGTATTCAACCTTAAGGACATCTTTCTAATGGTCACTTAGATGACCTTGTCATAAATGACTTCTGATTGGCTCATTATATCATCAACGATTTGTTCATTAAATCCAGTTATAGTTATACTTACTGTGAATACATTGAAATCATTCCGTTGTAAAAATATATTTCCTTTAGTATTGATAACCTTTTTCATTTTCATTTCAATATTACTATAAGTATTATTATTAGTAGTATTGTTACTATTATTTTGCCAATGAGACATTCTCGATTTACCAATTAACTCATTCGATGTTACTGTATTCAACTTGACATTCGAATGACAAGTAGTATTTGTAGTAGTTGTTGCGGTAGTAGTATTGTTGGTACTTCCAATACTTGTAGAATTATTGTTTGCAGAACTATCAGATATGGAATGATGACGTCGACTACCAATAGCTGAAAGTGGTCGATTATTCATCACAGGATTCATATTGTTGTTATTTTCATTATGATTACTACTACTTATATTAGGATTTACAGTAGTATCTAAACTTGTATCAAATAAATCGTCGGAATCGACAGTTGTTGAATAATAATTCTTTCTAGTTGTTGATATTGTTGTTGTGGTTGGTGTTGCTGCTGTAGGCATAGACGAATCAGTCGGCCGTTTGATAACATCAGCTAATGTAGATGCTTCATCTTTGTACAATAAGGAAAAAAAGGAGTTTAGGTGAAATAATTTACAAAAAATTATATTTTACACTATCTAATATTGTATTTATTAGTAATATTTTGATCCTCTTTCAAAAATTTTAGAGGATATTGTATATTACACTATCAATGTAATGGATACTACTCATTAGGGAGTAAATGAGTAGTAAGCATTGAGATGTCATCTAGAAGCCGCTACTGAAGAGAACAGAGTATCAGCAAATGAAAGTACATGGCATAATCGGTGCTGAAAGATAGTCACTAACCTGCTTAGATTGCTAAACATGTTGACAAATATCAGTAAGATGAGAATCTAAATTTTGAAATGAGTCCTATTGTAGCGGACGCTACTCACAACTTGGCTTATAAGTAGTATACATTAGAGTGCAGATGTGACCACTGAACAAAGGAATATCAAATTCAAGTGTTTAGAAGATGTAAAAACATGTCCAAAAAAAGACAGTCAATAAAACGATCCCATTGAAGATTATGTGTACATATTCTGTAAATCTCAAATCTGCTTCTATTCCAGCAAATCAAGTTTCGTTAACTACGGCTTACTAAGGTCTAAGGTATATTTTTCTACTCAAACATTCAGAATGATACTTATGATAAACTCTAGCTTAAACTAACACAGTTAAACAGAAGAAAAGAAGTTAACTTTTCAAAAAAACGAGGGTATGACAAACCGAACAACTTGGATAGATCACACGCTGTCAGAGTGTCACATGATATCTGACAGATCCAAGTGTTGACAGGCTATGAGGAATTGACATAACATTTACACGCTCAAGGTCACCAGGCATACGTCCTTGACTGGCTTAGATACGGGTATTCTATGCAGATTGCTTCAACGTGTAGCCATTATGACACACGTTTACATAGAATAACTAGGAAATGATTATCTATGAAATCCAAGATATGCGACAGTGTTTCTAGCAAGTAGTCAGTCGGTTAGATGCAACGTAGAACTTCGTACGTAAGTACATCAGTTCATGTTGCCATATTACATTAGCACAGAGACGCAACTGTCAATTCAAATCCCATAATGGTAAAGATAGTAGGAGTACGAGTAGTAATAGAGAAGATTAGACTTCCAAGATATTATTCAAGAAGTATAATTCAGTGAAATAAGTTTAGAAAGACAAAGCAAGCAGTACGTGGTCCGAGTCCCTCAGTGAACATCAACTCTGAGATATGACAACTACTTCCAATTGACAAGTTCCGCATAAAACGAAACACCTAGCCTGCATTCAACTACTAGCCACATTCTATCATCATCATCAATCAATAAACAAGTAAAAAACAAACAAATTCGATTATTTTGGGGCAGGAGTCGTGGATGCGCATTGCCACTGATGAGTCCCATACCAGGACGAAACAGCCGTCCAGTGCTTCCAGGTTTCTAATGGTGGTCTAACAATGATTGATTGATGCTTTCAAATGTGTAAATTCGATTATGTAACAGAAGAAATAAGAATATTTTCAAAAAAATCAATATTATTATTGGTGATTTTGTTAAAATTACTCACTTATACCAGTTGCTTTAATTAATGCTCTTGGTATTGACTGCCCTGTTTGTCCCCATGGTGGTATGCAAATGTTCTCATTGCCTTTCATAATCTCTTCATCTTTCATTGACAATATGAATTGATCATATGAATTGTTACTACAACGTCGACTAGAATCGACAGTATGTTCACCAGTTGATGGACCACTATGATATCCACTACTCAGACTACTTGATGTATTACTTGGTATGAATTTAGTAGTATTATTCGTTTCACGATTTAATGAAAATCTCCTATAAACATTGAAAACAAAGAAGAAAGATAATTAACACATGTTACACTTTTAAATAAAATGTACACTTTAGTATTCTGTTGCAAATGATTTTATTATTTTAAAAAATGATAAAAATTGAAGTGTGATGGATACTACTGGTAATATGGCTTATAAGTAGTATGCAGCAAAGTGTCGACCAGAAGTTAGTGCTGAAGAGAAAAGTTTCAGAATGCGATAAATGAGGCGATCAATGTGTTTTGAAATTATGGAAGACATGTGAAATAAGGTAACCAATCATAGTCTGTCATCGGAAATGTTGGTCTGAAGATAAAGTGTATACATTTTACTAGTAAACTATATCTTCCATCTGGTTTGAACATCTTCGCATATCACGAGGATATCCTATTCGACCAAAATGTATAAATACGCGATATTTATAACGTTTTATTACCACGACCAGGACCAGGACTCGGTCCCGGATCACTAGTCCCGGATCCTGATTCTCTCCTGGATTCGGACCTCGTACTTTTTGGATGCTTGTAGAATACAGGTTCTACTTCATATCAAGTATTGTCTTATTTTTACTCAATATGGGGGGGGGCTGGGATAATCGAATTTGAGTAGTATGTCGTGTCGCCGTATCCTTGATCCTCGCTCTCGTTTTCCGACTATGTAAACTCGTAATAGTTCAAGTGTATCAAGTTGACGTGTTTACAGATAACTTTTCTTAGTAGAAATATGAACTGAACTGAACTGTACGGTGGTGTGAGCTACTTATAAGTAGTATAGGACGTGAGTGTCAACGTAATGTCTGGCAGCAGAAGATGGAGGAAGATCAAGAAAGGAAGAGTTAGAAAACAATGGAATTTGTATGAAACGCATGAATAGTGACAATGGATTGATGTTTTGCAACAGGAACAGTCCAGTTCGATAGGATGAACTGTTATTTTGCAAATGAACGATTTACGATATGGTTTGCAAATTTTACTGAGTAACTCTGTAATTTTCGTTTAATACAATCCGGTTGCCCCACTTGTGTTCTCTTTCACTACAGTATTAGTGTGTGTAGTAGTAGCATTAGCGTGAGTAGTAGCAGTAGTAGTAGTATGAGTAGCAGTAGTAGTAATGTGAGTAGTAGTAGTAGTAGTATTAGTGTGAGTAGTAGTAGTAGTAGTAACAGTAGTAGTATAACAATAATTTACCTTAAAATATCACTGAATTGATCTGTAATCAATGGTGGTTGAACATAAGAATGTGACCTTCCAGTAGTTGTTGCTGTTGGTAATTTCGAATGAGATCTTGGTGATGATAACTCCATTGTTGGCGCTGATGTATTGTATGATTTACATGGATCCGATTGATGAATTGGATATTCAGATTGATTTAATTTCTCAGTTGCATATTGTATAGCGCATAAAACACTTGTAAATGGATTTGATGTTGTAGATGATAATGGCTGTGATGTTTGATCTAGAGGGTAATAAATGAATGACAGAGTGAATATTATTATTATTATTATTATATTACAGGGGTTGTGAATCGATCGATGTTTCTAGTGGTTTCTAGTGGTGGTCTAACATCGACCGATTCATGGTTTCAAAAAATGTGTAACTTAACAATCTTCACAACCCCATAATGCAAATTACCTGTGCTCACTAGTCACTAGCTTCTTCATAAGGAATCTTCTCCGAGTTCTAGTGGGAAGAAGTGACCAGTGAAGTTCAACCTGTTCGGGTGTAGGCAGTGTCTACCGAAGACTGTGTATGAGGTTGCGCAACTCCGTGAATTTGATCAAGTTAGACATTAACACCGTTAGACACCGGCTCAGTGGTCCGATGTTTAGGCGTTCGCCTACAATACCGAAGGTCCTGGGTTCGAATCCTGCGGGGTGCATGGGTCGGGGCCCACAGAGACACAGACCCTGCTGCATTGGAGAGTCCGCTCATAACCAGGACCGAAATACGGGCAACACGACTTCCAAGCTGTCTTCTACAGATGTGCACACACTAGAGCTTGGCTCATACACTATCGAGATCACCGACCTCGCACATGGTTTATACCCAACACAGATGAAGCACACGTTTGAAGACTTGCTTTTTACACATTTTCACACACGCCTCCTCCGTTGTTGTTGTTGTGCACGCACGAGGATTCACGTGGCCACTGGTAAACCATGAATCGATCGATGTTAGACACCATTAGAAATCTGGAAGCACTGGACGGCCATTTCGTCTCTGGTATGGGACTCCTCAGCAGCGCGCATCCACGACCCATGCACCCCGCAGGATTCGAATCCAGGACCTTCGGTATTGTAGGCGAACGCCTAAACATCGGACCACTGAGCCGGTGTCTAACGGTGTTAATGTCTAACTTGATCAAATTCACGGAGTTGCGCAACCTCATACACAGTCTTCGGTAGACACTGCCTCCACCCGAACAGGTTGAACTTCACTGGTCACTTCTTCCCACTAGAACTCGGAGAAGATTCCTTATGAAGAAGCTAGTGACTAGTGAGCACAGGTAATTTGCATTATGGGGTTGTGAAGATTGTTAAGTTACACATTTTTTGAATACCATGAATCGGTCGATGTTAGACCACCACTAGAAAACCACTAGAAAAATCGATCGATTCACAACCCCTGTAATATAATAATAATAATAATAATATTCACTCTGTCATTCAATTTATTACCCTCTAGATCAAACATCAGCGAGCCATTTATCATCTACAACATCAAATCCATTACAAGTGTTTTATGCGCTATACAATATGCAACTGAGAAATTAAATCAATCTGAATATCCAATCATCAATCGGATCCATGTAAATCATACAATACATCAGCGCCAACAATGGAGTTATCATCCACCAAGGATCTCATTCGAAATTACCAAAGAGCAACAACTACTGGAAGGTCACATTCTTATGTCAACCACCATTGATTACAGATCAATTCAGTGGATATTTTAAGGTAAATTATGTTATACTACTACTGTTACTACTACTACTACTACTCACACTAATACTACTACTACTACTACTCACATAATACTACTGCTACTCATACTACTACTTACTACTGCTACTACTCACGCTAATGCTACTACTACTACACACACTAATACTGTGTGAAAGAGAACACAAGTGGGGCAACCGGATTGTATTAAACGAAAATTACAGAGTTACTCAGTAAAATTTGCAAACCATATCGTAAATCGTTCATTTGCAAAATAACAGTTCATCCTATCGAACTGGACTGTTCCTGTTGCAAAACATCAATCCATTGTCACTATTCATGCGTTTCATACAAATTCCATTGTTTTCTAACTCTTCCTTTCTTGATCTTCCTCCATCTTCTGCTGCCAGACATTACGTTGACACTCACGTCCTATACTACTTATAAGTAGCTCACACCACCGTACAGTTCAGTTCAGTTCATAATTTCTACTAAGAAAAGTTATCTGTAAACACGTCAACTTGATACACTTGAACTATTCCGAGTTTACATAGTTCGGGAAAACGAGAGCGAGGATCAAGGATACGGCGACACGACCATACTACTCAAATTCGATTATCCAGCCTCCCCCCATATTGAGTAAAAATAAGACAACTACTTGATATGATAGTAGAAACCATGTATTCTACAAGCATCCAAAAAGTACGAGGTCCGAATCCAGGAGAGAATCAGGATCCGGGACTAGTGATCCGGGACCGAGTCCTGGTCCTTGGTCGTGGTAATAAAACGTTATAAATATCGCGTATTTATACATTTTGGTTCGAATAGGACTATCCTCGTGATATGCGAAGATGTTCAAACCAGATGGAAAGATATAGTTTACTAGTAAAATGTATACACTTATCTTCAGACCAACATTTCCGATGACAGACTATGATTGTTACCTTATTTCACATGTCTTCCATAATTTCAAAACACATTGATCGCCTCATTTATCGCATTCTGAAACTTTTCTCTTCAGCACTAACTTCTGGTCGACACTTTGCTGCATACTACTTATAAGCCATATTACCAGTAGTATCCATCACACTTCAATTTTTATCATTTTTATAAAATAATAAAATCATTTGCAACAGAAGACTAAAGTGTACATTTTATTAAAAGTGTAACATGTGTTAATTATCTTTCTTCTTTGTTTTCAGATGTTTATAGGAGATTTTCACTTAAATCGTGAAACGAATAATACTACTAAAATTCATACCAAGTAATACATCAAGTAGTCTGAGTAGTGGATATCACTAGTGGTCCATCAACTGGTGAACATACTGTCGATTCTAGTCGACGTTGTAGTAACAATTCATATGATCAATTCATATTGTCAACTGAAAGATGAAGAGATTATGAAAGGCAATGAGAACATTTGCATACCACCATGGGGACAAACAGGGCAAGTCAATACCAAGAGCATTAATTAAAGCAACTGGTATAAGTGAGTAATTTTAAACAAAATCACCAATAATAATATTGATTTTTTGAAAATATTCTTATTTCTTCTTGTTACATAATGCGAATTTACACATTGAAAGCATCAATCAATCATTGTTAGACCACCATTAGAAACCTGGAAGCCACTGGACCGGCTGTTTCGTCCTGGTATGGGACTCATTCAGTGGGCAATGCGCATCCACGACTCCTGCCCCAATATAATCGAATTTGTTTGGCTTTTACTTGTTTATTGATTGATGATGATGATAGAATGTCGCTAGTAGTTGAATACAGGTCAAGTGCTTCGTCTTAAGCGGAACTGGTCAAGTGGCAGTAGTTGTCATATCTCAGAGTTGATGTTCACTGAGGGACTCGGACCACGTACTGCTTGCTTTGTCTTTCTAAACTTATTTCACTGAATTATACTTCTTGAATAATATCTTGGAAGTCTAATCTTCTCTATTACTACTCGTACTCCTACTATCTTTACCATTATGGGATTTGAATTGACAGTTGCGTCTCTGTGCTAATGTAATATGGCAACATGAACTGATGTACTTACGTACGAAGTTCTACGTTGCATCTAACCGACTGACTACTTGCTAGAAACACTGTCGCATATCTTGGATTTCATAGATAATCATTTCCTAGTTATTCTATGTAAACGTGTGTCATAATGGCTACACGTTGAAGCAATCTGCATAGAATACCCGTATCTAAGCCAGTCAAGGACGTATGCCTGATGACCTTTGAGCGTGTAAATGTTATGTCAATTCCTCATAGCCTGTCAACACTTGGATCTGTCAGATATCATGTGACACTCTGACAGCGTGTGATCTATCCAAGTTGTTCGGTTTGTCATACCCTCGTTTTTTTGAAAAGTTAACTTCTTTTCTTCTGTTTAACTGTGTTAGTTTAAGCTAGAGTTTATCATAAGTATCATTCTGAATGTTTGAGTAGAAAAATATACCTTAGACCTTGCCGTAGTTAACGAAACTTGATTTGCTGGAATAGAAAGCAGATTTGAGATTTACAGAATATGTACACATAATCTTCAATGGGATCGTTTTATTGACTGTCTTTTTTTGGACATGTTTTTACATCTTCTAAACACTTGAATTTGATATTCCTTTGTTCAGTGGTCACATCTGCACTCTAATGTATACTACTTATAAGCCAAGTTGTGAGGTAGCGTCCGCTACAATAGGGACTCATTTCAAAATTTAGATTCTCATCTTACTGATATTTGTCAACATGTTTAGCATTCTAAGCAGGTTAGTGACTATCTTTCAGCACCGATTATGCCATGTACTTTCATTTGCTGATACTCTGTTCTCTTCAGTAGCGGACTTCTAGATGACATCTCAATGCTTACTACTCATTTACTCCCTAAATGAGTAGTATCCATTACATTGATAGTGTAATATACAATATCCTCTAAGAATTTTGAAAGAGGATCAAAATATTACTAATAAATACAATATTAGATAGTGTAAAATATAATTTTTTGTAAATTATTTCACCTAAACTCCTTTTTTTCCTTATTGTACAAAGATGAAGCATCTACATTAGCTGATGTTATCAAACGGCCGACTGATTCGTCTATGCCTACAGCAGCAACACCAACCACAACAACAATATCAACAACTAGAAAGAATTATTATTCAACAACTGTCGATTCCGACGATTTATTTGATACAAGTTTAGATACTACTGTAAATCCTAATATAAGTAGTAGTAATCATAATGAAAATAACAACAATATGAATCCTGTGATGAATAATCGACCACTTTCAGCTATTGGTAGTCGACGTCATCATTCCATATCTGATAGTTCTGCAAACAATAATTCTACAAGTATTGGAAGTACCAACAATACTACTACCGCAACAACTACTACAAATACTACTTGTCATTCGAATGTCAAGTTGAATACAGTAACATCGAATGAGTTAATTGGTAAATCGAGAATGTCTCATTGGCAAAATAATAGTAACAATACTACTAATAATAATACTTATAGTAATATTGAAATGAAAATGAAAAAGGTTATCAATACTAAAGGAAATATATTTTTACAACGGAATGATTTCAATGTATTCACAGTAAGTATAACTATAACTGGATTTAATGAACAAATCGTTGATGATATAATGAGCCAATCAGAAGTCATTTATGACAAGGTCATCTAAGTGACCATTAGAAAGATGTCCTTAAGGTTGAATACATATGATTGGTTAAGAAATGCATTCATTTTCTAACGTGGTGGAATACATCTATAGACGAGTATTATATATGATTCGGTAGCCAAATAAACTTTCTCTTCTGCTCTTGCTATCTAGCTCAAGTGGCTAGTTTGTTTGGGTTCCACTTATCGCGTTCAGATTTCAGACACTGAACATTATAACAATTTGATTGAGAGTAATTTTATTAGTTGATAGTATGGCTTATAAACTGATAAAAAGTTAGGATACTACTGACAGTCTAGAAGCGATGGACAGGTGTTTTGTTCATCTTCAGTGATTCATCAGAAGTGCATTTTATAAAACTACGTTGAAAAATATTGTTTCTAGGACTTTTAGATCTTGTGGTAAAGCGATCAATAACTTCAGTGAATTCACTTCGATCAGTAAGTAACCATCTTTATTTTGATAACGCTGAACTGCGATTCGGATCCTATTTGCACCCTTCAACTAACGTCCGATTGAAATGAATACTATTTATAACTGTAATCTTAGTTCATCGAATTCGATCATGATAAAGTTGATAATGACATGAGTAAATTAACAATGATTTGAAAAGTTTTGTCAATAGATTAATTCAAATCTCTAAAACATTCTTTAAAACATTTTGATTGCACTAAGCATCTGGTTCTGACACTCTTCGCTCTGTTAGTAACTTCTGGGCGACACTCTAATGTATACTGCTTAGAATTCATGTTGTGAGTAGTAGCAGTAGCCACCCCACTAGAATCCCATGTGCTAACCTAGAAAATGTTAGGTTTCAAAAATACCAAAAGATGATCTGACATTCTAACCAATATTATTAAATTTCAGTAAAAAATGTCTCATTGAAATGATTTCTCTTTTTTAAATTCAGTGTTGAAAAAATTAGAAATCATCAATCAATCATTGTTAGACCACCATTAGAAACCCGGAAGCATTGGACGACCGTTTCATCCTGGTATGGGATGCCGGCCCAGTGGTCCGATGGTTAGGCGTACGCGCACAATACCGAAGGTCCCGGGTTCGAATCCTACGAGGTACAGGAATCGTGAATGCGCACTGCCACTGATGAGTCCCATACCAGGACGAAACGGCCGTCCAGTGCTTACATATTTCTAATGGTGGTCTAACAATGATTGATTGATGATTTCAAATATGTAAAGTCACTAATCTCCAAAACTCTAACTGAAAAAATTAACATTGATCAATTGTAAAAATGTATTTTGAGTTTCATGAACGATAAAATTTAGTGTTCAATGATCGTAAATGTTTTAAAAGGAAACTTTTGTCTCTCCCTATCTCCCTCTCTATTTCTTATAAGATTTATGCTTACTTAATGATTTACTTACGCATAGAGAATAGGCTACCGCCCAGTATTCTCCATCCAACTTTGTCCTGGGATTTCTTTTTCAGATCTGTCCAATTACTTTTCATTCTTTTCATGTCTGTTTTGAATCCTCGGCGTAGTGCTCTCTGGTCTACTTCTTTTGTTTTGGCATTTAGAATTCCATGTTAGGGTTTGTCTTGTGACTCAGTTGGTTGATTTCCGTGATATGTATCTTGAGTGGCTCGCGATCTGACTCCAGTTTGCTCAAACGGTCGAATATACAATCCGTCAAATAAATTCTCCCTTCCATCTCATCTCTGCACCCCGCAGGATTCGATTCATGGTTTCAAAAAATGTGTAACTTAACAATCTTCACAACCCCATAATGCAAATTACCTGTGCTCACTAGTCACTAGCTTCGTGAGGAATCTTCTCCGAGTTCTAGTGGGAAGACGTGACTAGTGAAGTTCAACCTGTTTGGGTGTAGACAGTAACTACCGAAGACTGTGTATGAGGTTGCGCAACTCCGTGAATTTAATCAAGTTAGACATTAACACCGTTAGATGCCGGCTCAGTGGTCTAACGGTTAGGGCGTTCGCGCACAATACCGAAGGTCCTGGGTTCGGATCCTGCGGGGTGCATGAGTCGTGGATGCGCACTGCTGAGGAGTCCCATATCAGGACGTAACGGCCGTCTGTCAGTGCTTCCAGGTTTCTAATGGTGGTCTAACACTGATCGACTCACGGTTTCAAAAAATCAGTATTTCTAGTCAGACAAATATAAGCTAGACATGTGACATACTCGAATAAAAACGACCAACGTATGAGCGAATAATTGGCCAGGTAAAAAGACATTTGAGTAACTCAAGAGGAATGGATTATGTATTTTGTTCAAAGACTGCATCAAGCTCTATGGGCTCGGCAGTAAGAAGCGAAATACAATTTTGCGGATGAATTTATTCTATTCAGACAGACATCAGAATGAGAAGCATACAAGCAATGTGAAGCGAAGTGGAAAAGACGAGCGAATCAACTCCATGCACTGAAGCATGACTCAGTATTTCTATTTTTTGAAACCATGAATCGATCAATGTTAGACCACCATTAGAAACCTGGAAGCATTGACAGACGGCCGTTTCGTCCTGGTATAGAACTCATCAGCAGTGCGCATCCACGATTCCTGCACCCCGCAGGATTCGATTCATGGTTTCAAAAAATGTGTAACTTAACAATCTTCACAACTCCGTAATGCAAATTACCTGTGCTCACTAGTCACTAGCTTCGTGAGGAATCTTCTCCGGGTTCTAGTGGGAAGACGTGAACATTGAGCATGGAATCTGGTTTGTTCTCTCCCCCATTAGGCTGTTGTTGCTGATGATGTTTGGCCAACGGATCCTCAGTATGGCGTGCCTAGAGACAAATGTTAATGTTATCACTATCTATCATTTATCCAACATCTGAATTTTACGAATGTTATGACATTCTATGTTGAACAATCGTTCTATTGTATGATGCATGATTACTACTAATGATCAGTTTAGAATTTTCCATTCACATGTTATTTTTACATAAATTTAATTTCGCATTATAGTATTATAGAGATTATTGTTTTACACATTACAATCATGAATGAATCCTTGTTAGACCACAATAAGAAACTTGGAAGCATCTGCTACTCAGTAGTGGCTAGCTTTGAAAGAAAATCCTCAAAGTTCTAGGGAGAAGATGTGTAGTGAAGGAGAACAGAGATGAGGGCAACCGAATTGCATTTAACGAAAATTACAGAGTTACTCAGTAAAATCGGAAAACCATATCGTAAATCGTTAATTTGCAAATCTTCAATCCATCATCAATCCATTATCTGACATTTCACCACTATTCATGCGTTTCATACAAATTCCATTGTGTTCCCACTCTTCTTCCTTTCTTGATCTTCCCCCATCCTTTTCTGCTGCTGCCAGACATTACGTTTACACTCGCGTCATATACTACTTATAAGTAGCACGCACCACATATGTAGCTAGTGAAGTCCAATCCTATCGGATGTAGGCAGTTACCTACGGTAGACAATAGGTGTGAGGTTGTGCAAAATTTTTAGACTGATCCAAGTTAGACATGAATACTGTTGGATACCAGCCAGTTCAGAGATTAAGCTTCTCGCGTGCAAGGTTGACGGTCCTTGGGTTGTGGACGCACACCGCCGATGAGTAGTCCCATACCAGGACGACACGGTCGTCTAGTACTTCCAGGTTTCTAACGATGGTCTAACTATGATCGATTCATGATTTATGAAACTTATTAGATAGGTCAATAATAGTAATTTTATAAAATATTCTACACATTTTTTTCTCTCTCTCAGAATTTACCAACTTATAAACAAAATGCATATTTTATTCAAATGGATGATGACAGTTGTACTGGTAATGAAGATACACGTGCATTTCTTTTAGCTCAACTAACCAACCATCGAGTTTCCGAAGTATACTGTCTAGCATGTCAACAAATCTTATCCATTTATGATCATTTCCCTGTTATTAATGGTATATTCTTCATCAGTCCATTATGTCATCGTTCTAATGAAGGTTATCGTAAAGGTGGTGGTCTACGTATTACATGGCATACAAATGGTATACAAAATCAATCTGTTCAACAACATATTCATCGTACACACAATACTACTAACAACTCGGATAACAGTAGTAGTAATAGTGGTAACAATATAATTTCATCCACTAATGATTATCAGTCGATCAATCAAATTGCTTTGAAATTATTAGCTCCATTGAAAATTATCTCACCACCGCCTGGTTGTCTTGGACCAAGACAACAGTTGAATTCAACACAGCATAATCTAATTAATACTGGTGCAATTGGCTGTGCAGGTTCAAATCAAACTACTGGTAGTTGTAATAGTAGTACTACTAATACTACTACTAATACCAGTAGTAATATATCATCTAAGTATTCAACAAATTATGCATCAACTAGACAATGTCGTTATTTACATGCTTTATGCATGAATTGTATTCATTCAACTAATTCAACTGTGAATGATTTGAAAAGAATTCAATGTAAAATTTGTCATAAACCATGGTCTGGTAAGTGCACAGCATAGATTTTTATTTGATGGGAAAATTGAATTCAATTATTAAATGTTCAATGTTAGATTGATAATTGGACACCTGAAGGCCATTGGATGGATGACTGGTTCGTTCTAGTTTGAGATTGATTAGCTGAATATATCAGTTACATAACAAAGTTGATATTTAGTTTGAAATTCAAACTCATTATCCATTTACTTCAGACGTCATTACTCATTACTCCACTTAACTACTATTGACTTGTGTATTATAGTGTAGTTTGATTCATTTATATGGACTGTTTGTATCGTTCGGTTTGGGTTCGAGTCCCAACTCTAGGATGCAAGTAAATCCAGTTAACGACAAGTCCTAAATACGAAAAAAACTTAAACTAAACGCTTATTTC
The DNA here is from genome assembly GCA_944470395.2 of Schistosoma turkestanicum. Taxonomy (NCBI): domain Eukaryota; kingdom Metazoa; phylum Platyhelminthes; class Trematoda; order Strigeidida; family Schistosomatidae; genus Schistosoma; species Schistosoma turkestanicum. The sequence goes on from CALYCR020002660.1 coordinate 32,069, forward strand.
TTCAAATAATATCCTTTTGTCCAAAAATTTACTTGATTGAGCTAGGTTGCTCAACTACCGACTGCCTGAGTGAACGATGTTTTGTGATGTAGGGGTAGTCTGGAAGAAACATAAAGGCGGCCAGAACAAAACATGGAACAAATCCATGAAGTTACTGACAAGTGAACTGAGTCATGTTGGTAAGTGTAGACTACCTGGTTGGGGACAGTGAGATGATAGTAACCGATAGTGAGAGACCTATGACGAGATGGCTTAAGATTGGTTGCAATTACACAGATGCATCCATTCGTTGTCTTCTCTGAAAGTAGTTTCTGTTGTCTTTTTAAATTTATTTCACTGGGATACACTTTTAGAATGATATCTTCGATCACTAATCTTTGCCATCACCGCTAATATTTCTACTACCTTTACTAGTATGGGATTGGAATTGTCAGTTTGATCTCGTTGCACAAATGTGGTGGTATGGCAACTTGAACCGGTGTACATACGTACCAAGTTCTGCGTTGTAGTTGACTGTCTGTCTGACTAATTCTAAACTGTATGATATACGTCTAAATTCTCTTCCAAAATGTAGTGACCATTAACACCCTATTAGAAATGTTTGTGAAGTGTTTAGGCGAAAGCCTGAGTACCAGTGGTATTCATGTAACGCATGAGAGACAGTCTGTGTTAGGAAATACGTTCATCTCGATACGTAGTTATGCTTGTGTGAATATCAAGAAATACATGGGTGAGACATTGTGTGTTTCCTATATGCGTGTAATGTATAATTGACCACTGGAGTAAGTATGCTTATATGTATGTCATGACATATATATGCAGTAAAAACTCATGTGCTTTTGATATGCATTAAACATACACTTGCTCCTGATACGATAGCGTGTGCAGTTAACGGCCTAGAGGGAGACCCCCTAGAACTCGTCCGACATCAGAAAGCCGACCCTAACCTTCGGGAGGTAATCAGAGTGATAAAAGAGGGAGAAGATGTTGACAAGAGTAGAACAGATAAAGAATTAACAGTGTTGCTGAGGCAGAAGGAGAGACTGAGAGTGAACGGATACGGAGCCTTGACCTGGCGGGATGATGACGAGAATTGGGTAGCAATAATCCCAAAAGATCTGCGCCAGGAGATGATTCGTGGATGTCACCAGGTAGCGCATACAGGTATTGCACGGACAACTGATTTGCTGCGACAAAGTGCGTACTGGCCAGGTATGAGAGACGATGTTGCACGATATGTATTAGCGTGCCAGCGATGTCAACTAATGAAAGGAGATCGATGCATACGACCGCCATTGCAGTCAATTCCAGTAACAGCAGTTGGTGATTTGTGGTCAGTAGATGTTATGGGACCGTTCCCGCAGACGACAAGTGGTAACCAGTACCTGCTGGTGATGACTGAGCATGCCACACGATGGGTAAATGCCGTGCCGATGGCGGACCAACGTGCAAGGACGGTGACGCAAGCGGTAATGCGGCACATTGTGGCGGACCATGGGATACCAAAGATAATATTAACCGATCAAGGTCCCTGTTTCGAGAGTGATGAGTTCAAGTCCCGTCTAAAGCAGTTAGGTATCAAGAGAGTACGAACAACGCCGTATCATCCACAGACGAATGGGTTAACGGAAAGGAATAACCGAACGCTAAAGGAATGGCTAGCATCTAAAGGGGGTGACTGGGAGAAAGAATTACCATTAATCTTGCTGGCACATCGTGCCTCGGCACAGGGAACAACCAGGAAGTCACCGTTCCAGCTGATGTATGGCAGACGGCCGAGACTACCAACGCATGATAAAACCTGGCCGCAACAACAGAGGTGGAATACAACAAGACTGAGAACAGAGCGGAGACAAGCAATCAGGAATGTGAGAGAGAAACAAACGTCAGACATGGAAAAGTCAGAACAGGAGAGAAAGAACTGGAGATTGTTTGAAGTGGGAGATCAGGTGAAGTGTAGAGAACGGAAATATACCACAGGAAGAGGGCCAGGGTCAGGTAAACTGATCCCGAAGTGGGAGGGACCGTACGTCGTCACCGAGAGGCGCGGCGCAGTGTATACGATCCAGAAAGGAAACAAACAGAAACGCGTGAATGCCAGTGAACTCCAAAGGTGGTTCCAAGTGCGCCAAGAGGGCGAGCCACAAACACTGATGAAGAAGACGGCTGTACGGAGATCAGAAAGACTGCGACGACAGCTTATTAAAAGGGGGGACGAGTGTGGTGCTGTGGTGCGAACTACTTATAAGTAGTATATAGCGTGAGTGTCAACGTAAAGTCTGGTAGCATAATATGGGGGGAAGATCAAGAAAGGAAGAGTCAGAAAACAATGGAATTTGTATGAAACGCATGAAGAGTGACAATGGATTGATGTTTGGCAACAGGAACAGTCCAGTTCCATAGGATGAACTGATCTTTTGCAAATGAACGATTTACGATATGGTTTTCCGATTTTACTGAGTAACTCTGTAATTTTCGTTAAATACAATTCCGTTGCCTCCACCTGTGTTCTCACTCACTACATTTGGCCTCAATATAACTGATTCTCTCCTAGAAGTGCCCACTTAGTGTGACCAAATCAAGTTTCACCAATTTCAATGACACTAACACCTTTCATACCAAAGGAAGTTTGCATAGATATCAATACATTCAAAAAATTGCTTGTATTTGATAGATTTATCAGACAAGACCAAATGTAGGGAAAATAGATAAAGACTGGTTGATAAAACTGTGAATCATCAATTGAATCGACCAGAAAATATGTTTTGCATATCCAGCCACTATCTAACTCGAAGTAAAATTCCTATTTGGCTTAAAAATAGATTAAGTGAAATTTAGGGATTGATTGTGTGAATTTCTTATTGGTGTTTATGTTAGTGAAGTAATGTCAATTTTATTCTCATTATGATAACATTCAGTTACAATGTAAAACTTCGTCTGTACGTACGTACATTAGTTCGAGTTACCATACCACATTAGCTCAAAAGATGCAACTGTCATTTCCATATCTCATGTTGGTAGAGATAGTAGAATTATTAGCAGTAATGGAGAAGATTAGGGTTCGTAGATATTATCCAAGAAGTAGAATCTAGTAAAATAGACTTAAAAAGATAAAGTGATGAGGAATTAAAAAGTTTAGGATTTGAGAGAACACAGAGAATGACTGCACCTGCACCATTGCAAACGGTTAGCGAGCCATGTCATTCAGGGTCTCTAACCATCGATTACTAACACCTCGCGGACCCCAACCAGGTAGTCTACACTTACTAACATGATTCAGTTCACTTGTCAATGACTTCATGGATTAGCTCCATGTTTTAGCCGTCCCTAGTTTTCTTCCAGACTACCCCTACATGAAAAAACACCGCTTGTCGAGAGAGTCGGTAGTTGGGCATACGTATCACATGCCCCAACCACCTCAGTTAGATAATTCTTTAAATAATTTCAGAAATATCTCATCAACTGTTTCATCCTTTCGTATAGAGCTCTTCAGTAGTGTGCATACATAAAACCCATTAGGTTCAAACGAAGTACATTTTTTGGGTGTAACAATGAATGGTTAACTATTTAGAACTATTAAATCTATTTCCGATAGTATCGTATCACTTTCAATCGATTGAAAGTTTATTACTAATAATGATAATCGCTTATCTGTTGGTATATTCAGACTCTACCAAATGATTAACTCTCACTGAATCCTCAGGTGTAGTGAACGAGAACACAGGTAGGGAAACGAAAATTACAGAGTCACTCAGTGAAATAGGAAAACCATATCGTAAATCGTTCATTTGTAAAATATCAGTTCATCATATCGAATTGGACTGTTCCTGTTGCAAAACATCAATCCATTGTCACTATTCATGCGTTTCATACAAATCCCATTGTGTTCTCGCTCTTCCTTTTTTTGATCTTCCCCCATCTTCTGCTACCAGACATTACGTTGACGCTCACGTCATATACTACTTATAAGTAGCTCACACCACATAGGTACATATTTTTCTGGTAATTCACTGGTTAACTGAATTTGGGTTATGAAGCTCTCATTCTAGGATGAAACTACTATATTCCTTATGTTTCTTGGTTTCTAATGAAAATCCAAATGAGAATAATCTGTAACGAATACTGTTTTTTGAAATATTCACGTATTGAATCTTATAACAATAACTTTTCATTAACATACGGGAATTTCTGGGAAATAGTAAAATTTTTCTTAATTTAAATCAAAAACTGATCTTAGCTTGATCATCATTAGAAACCTAGATAAGGGAAATAGAAGTCTGTTTCGTCCAACTATGAGTCTCGTCAGCCGTACACATTCCGAATCCCTCATACGAGATAGAGACTTGATTACAGTTAGACATCAACTCTCATTAGTGGTCCAAAGATTAACATCGAAGTTTCTGGATACCTCGTTGTTGGTACACAACACTGAAGTATCACTTACAAGGTTGCAACAATCCTTCAGTACTTTCTAATTCCCCATAAAAGTCCAACAACTAAGATTATTTAATGATTTAAAAACCATGAAAATATGAATTTCATTTGTCTCTTTTTTACAAAATTTCAAATTCATCAACATAGTTAAATGTAGAGGTTAGATTTTTTTCGTCATTTCTTGAATATTATATAACATTAGTCTACAAATATAATTTCAGGTCAATTTTTTTTTTTAAGGTTAACTAGTCTATGTCCTATGTCTGGATGAATTTATTCATCGAACGCATTCTCTGTTTCGTTTGCATATCTATACACACACACACACACACACACATATATATATATATATATTTCTCTTAGTTCAATGTTGAATATCTATCTCATCGTTTTGTTGATTCAGTAGAAAAATGAAAAATAGACATACTTTATAAACATTTATTTATGGAAAATTAATTAATTTTTTGTCTGAAATAAAGATGAGTCATTTCTGAGGTTATATTTATATATGGAGGTAATCAATACTTTGAGAATTTAAGGGAAAAGACAATAATGGGATGAGAAATTTATTTACCTTTCGATCTATTCGTGCATGTTTGTGTGCGCGCGATTGGAGAGAGAGAGATAGAGAGAGAGAAGGAATTAGCATAGTAAAACAACGATTTTCATAAATCTTTAATGAATATATCATACAATGTGCTCACTAGTGACTAGTTTTGTGAGGAAATTTCTCTAAGTTCTAGTGAGAAGCGGTGCTCACCGAAGACAGTAAATGAGGCTGAGCTAGAACCTTAGATTGATTAAAGTTAGACATGAACACTATTGGATGCCGGCTCAATGGTCTAGAATTAGTTGTTCTGGTTAGCGTTTTTTTGGCAAGTTAGTTTTTGACGGAGAACTACGAAAGCCATCATCCATAAGATACAAGTGTTTATTAACGGTTGTCTACGCAAAATACATCGGATTCGTTGGCCAAGCACCATCAGCAACAACCTAAGGTGAGAGAGAACAAAACAGATTCCAGTGGAGGAGGAAATCAGGAAGAAGCGGTGGGAGTGGATAGGACACACATTGCGGAAAGCACCTAACTGCGTCACGAGACGAGCCCTCACATGGAACCCTCAAAGCAAAAGGAAAAGAGGAAGGCCAAAGAACACATTAAGCCGAGAAATAGAGAAAGATATGAGAAGAATGAACAAACATTGGACAGAACTGGAGAGGGAAGCCCAGGACAGAGTTGGTTGGAGAAAACTGGTTGGAGGCCTATGCTCGATTGGGGGTAACAGGCGTAAGTAAGTAAGTCAATGGTCTAGAGATTAGGAGTTCGGGAGCGACACCGATGGTCCTGCGTTCGATTCACGCGGGCGGTGTGATATCGGGTGCACACTACTGAGTCCCATGCTAGGACTTGATGGCCATCCAGTGCTTCCAGGTTTCTAATGGTGTTCTAACAATGGTTGAGATTCATGATTTCAATCAAAACGAAAACTGTTTTTTGAATGGATTTTACTCATAGGCTGATATATAAGTCGTATACAATGGAGCGTCACCTAGAAATGGCTACCAGTGAGAAAGGAGCATTTTGTGGATCGGTATGTTTGGTGTGATTAGAGTATATTGCAGATCAGAAAAGATGCAAGACAGAAAACAGTAAAAAGCATGCTTGTATTGTGAACAGATGTTTGAAGATTATATGTACATATTTTGTAAATAAACTGTTTCCTCGTTACATATATACCTACTTACTTACTTACGCCTGTCACCCATAGAGGAGTATAGGCCGCCCACCACCATTCTCCAACCTACTCTGTCCTGGACCTTCCTTTCTAGCTGTGTCCAACTGTTGTTCATTCTTTTCATGTTCGTCTCCATTTCTCGGTGTCATGTGTTTTCTGGTCTTCCTCTTTCCCTTTGGCCTAAAGGATTTCAAGTGAGTGATTGTCCTGTGACACTGTTGGGTGCTTTCCACAATGTGTGTCCCAACCATTTTCGGTGCTAGTTCCTGATTTCTTCCTCTGCACGAATCTGATTTGCTCTCTCCCACAGTAGGTTGTTGATAGTGTATGGCTAGCGGATCCGAAGTTTTTTTATATACAAAATGATTTATACTTATGATGTTATAATGAGAAATTGTGCAATCATCTCATTCATTTAAGTGTTAATCCTGAAGATTACTTTTCATAGTTGAAATGACAAACTGATCATAGCTGGAGAAGATCACCAATAGAAACTTGCAACCGCTGGATAGCCATTTTGTCCTAATACAGGACTCATCAGTAACCCATATCCACGACCGTACTACTGAGAATCGTAACCCCAGGCTATTCGAGCTCGCATGAGCACGTTTCACCTCCTAACCACTGAGCAGACGTTCACCGGTATTCATATCTAGCTTGAATCGGCGACGTCATAATTCTTCTTCCAACTCCCAGAGCAGAGTTAAAATGGTTTGAATTAGTTTTCCTGGTTAGCGTTTTTTTGGCAAGTTAGTTTTTGACGGAATGGGGTCGCCAACCCCATGTCCAACCCTCCTCTTTTACCCGGGCTTGATGGAGATGCTTTGGAGGACATTAACACCTTTACATATCTGGTCAGCATCATCGACGAGAAAGGTGGATCCGATGCAGATGTGAGGGCGCGGATTGGCAAAGCAAGGGCTGCATTTCTACAGTTGAAAAATATCTGGAAATCCAAACAACTTTCAACCAAAACCAAAATCAGGATTTTCAATACAAATGTCAAGACAGTTCTACTGTATGGAGCAGAAACTTGGCGAACTACTAAAGCCATCATCCAGAAGATACAAATGTTTATTAACAGTTGTCTACGCAAAATACTTCGTATTCGTTGGCCAGACACCATCAGCAACAACGTATTGTGGGAGAAAACAAACCAGATTCCAGTGGAGGAAGAAATCAGAGAAAAGCGGTGGAAGTGGATAGGACACACATTGCGGAAAGCACCGCACTGCGTCACTAGTCAAGCCCTCACATGGAACCTTCAAGGAGGGAAGGCCCCAAGGAACACACTAACGCGAGAAATAGAGAAAGATATGAGGAGAAATGAACAAAACATTGGGCCATACTTGGAGAGGGAACCCAGGGACAGAGTTGGGTTGGGAGGAAACGGGTGGCGGCCTATGCTCGATTGGGGGTAACAGGTGAAAGTAAGGTAAGTTTTGAATCGGCGACTTTAGTGTATTTACACACTGAAGAATCATGCAGAGGTTAGGCGTTCCGCGCGCAAGACCGAGGATCTCGGGTCTCAATCCTGCGAGGTACAGGAGTCATGGATACACACTGCCATTGATGAGTCCCATACCAAGACGAAACGGCCGTCTATCACTATGCTTCCAGATTTCTATTGGTGGTCTAACAACAATGACTGACTGATGATTTCAATTTGTACAACAATATATTATAATTGAGTAAATGAATTTTCATTCTTCATATGACCTCCTTTGTTTTTAAAAAAAATAATGAATATCATTTGACTAGTTGTAATGTTTTTTTTTTCTAAAAGAACAACTCAGCTGATTCAATACTCAATTTTTATCGTTTACAAACAACCAAATCAACAAATGAAAATTGCGTATCATAGTATAATATGATGATATGAAATTTTCTTATCACATGACAAACACAACATGCAGTGAATGTGCACTTTTTGAGAAAAAAAAATGTAAAACTTAATGAAAATCTAATTAGTAATATGAATGTAATGTATGTACATATTTTTTGTACAAAAAGCGCATAATACTTTGTATACTTTGTAGTTTATATTGTTAAAAAGGGAAAAACTTGTGTTCTCTTTATGTACTTTTTAAAATGAAATCAACACAGAGTGTTATGTGTGTGTGAGCAGTGAAAATTTGCAAGAATTTCTTCTTTCCAGAATTAAATTTAAGTGGTTAGGATTAGACTTGAAGCAATTGAGATCATTACTTTAATGGCCTAACGCGACTTCCATTGCACAATAAGACCTGGCCACAACAACAAGGTTAAGAAAAAACAGAGGAGGGAGGCAATCAGGAACGTGGGAAAGAAGCAAATATCAGACATCAAGAAGGCGGAACAACAGAGGAGAACGTGGAAACCTTTTTTCTCAGTGGGGGACCTAGTAAAGTGTACAGAACAAAAAAGTAGCATAGCAGGGGGATCAGGGTGGGGAGAGATGATCCCAAAGTGGGACGGAACGTACGTTATCACGGAGAGACGCGGCGCGGTGTACACGATCCGGAGAGATAACAAGCAGAAGCGTGTAAATGCCAGTCAACTGCAGAGATGGTTTCAAGATTATCAATTGTGTGAGTCACGGAAAGCATCAAAGAAGACAGCGGTACGGCGATCAGAAGGACTACGACAACAGCTTATTAAAAGGGGGACGAGTGTGGTGCTCGCTACTTATAAGTAGTATATGACGAGAGTAAAAACGTAATGTTTGGCAGCAGAAGATGGGGGAAGATCAAGAAAGGAAGAGCGAGAACACAATGGGATTTGTATGAAACGCATGAATAGTGAAATGTCAGACAATGGATTGATGATGAATTGAAGATTTGCAAATTAACGGTTACGATATGGTTTTCTTATTTTACTGAGTAACTCTGTAATTTTCGATAAATACAATTCGGTTGCCCTCACCTGTGATCTCCTTCACTACAAAATCATTACTTTAATGGCCTACGATCTGATTCTGATATTTACGAAGAATTGAATATTTCATTGAAATAAATCTCCACTTCAATTTACAAGATATATCATACTTAGACGAACAACGTTTGTGTGATTGCGGTAATGAAGAAGCCAATTATGGATTTTTGTTGGTTGAGTTTTTATTTCATACGATCATTCATGTCGACAGATAGATATATGAGACTATAAAGCGTATGAGCAGGCTGAAGTGAAATGGAGAAGGCGGACAAATCAATTCTCAATGCAATGAAGCGTGACTAGGTATTTATAGTCAGACAAAAAATTAAACTAAACATGTAGTAAGCGGAGTTAGTGCCACACACACACACTGAAATAAAACCGACTAAGGATATGGAACGAATAATGGACAAGGTCAGAAGTCGAGTGAAATAATGAATCGAGCAGAAAAGATTAATTAGTTTGTCCGAATGTTGGGACAAACCCTATGGACTTGACCTATTAGAATACACTATGAAGTTCGTAGATGTAATCTAATGACCATGTATTGTATCTTTGAATACGCAAACTAGTTGTTACACATTTGAAATCATGAATTGATCAATGTTAGGCCACCATTAGAAACCTGGAAGCACTGGACGGCCGTTTCGTCCTGGTATGGGACTCATCAGCAATGCATGTGCACATTAGTGACTAGCTCCGTGAGGAATCTTCTCCAAGTTCTAGTGGGAAGTCGTGATCAGTGAAGTTGAACCCTGTCGGGTGTAGGCAGCAACTACCAAAGACAGTGTATGATGTTGCGTAACTCCGCGAATTGATCGAAGTTAGACATTAACGCTGTGGGATGCCGGCCCAGTGGTCCAGAGATTAAGCGTTCACGCGCATGACCGAAGGTCCTGAGCTCAAATTCTACGAGTAGCAGGAGTTGTGGATACTCACCTCTGATCAGTCCTATACCAGGACGAAACTTACAGTCTACCAATACTCTTGAGAAATTCCATCTTTAGAAGTTAATAATCGATGTGGAGTATTTCAGGTGGAAATAAAATCATAACAGTTAACATAAAGTGTATGGAGTATTTGTTGCATATTTGTATATTCTATGCAAATTGGCTGTTAGAAAATGAAGATCGGTATCAGACAAGGTTGCTTACTCTCACCTTTTATATTCCTCCTAATACTTGATCGCATTTATGAAAATCTCAAAGGGAAATAATGGAATGCAGTGGATAGCTAGGATACAGCTGGACAATCTGGACTTCGCACATGATCCAGCTCTTCTATCCCCCCGCCCACACACGCGCAACAACCAATGCAAGAGAAGACAGTCAGTATAGCAGCAACCTGTGGAGCAGTGGGTCTCAACATACACAAGGGAAAGAGTAAGATCCTCCGTTATAACAAAACATACGCCAACTCATTCACATTTGACGAAGAAGCTTCGGAAGATGTAGAAACATTTTCATATCTGGATAGTATCATTGATAAACGAGGAATTGATGCAGATATAACTATACAGATTGTTAAACAAGGGAACTACTTCCAAAATTGAAGAACATTTGAAGTTTAAAACAACTGTCAAACAACATCAAAGTCACAATTTTAATGCAAACATAAAGATTTCCGAGAAGTTATTCCTGGGCTACGAGGATCAAAAACATCTAGAGCAGTCATACTTCAGCGCGCAGTTGAGTGTATCGAAGAGTTGGTCAAATTGAATCGTGATCATACTGTCTGTGTTGAGACACTAAAACAGCAAAACGACCTATTAGATTCACGAGTTCAAGAGCTCCAACGTTTGGTGCAAAGAATGGATGGCGAAGAAGCGTGCAACACTCCAACATCAAGTTCGTCCGTTACTAACACTATTTCCCCAAATAATGTTGCCCTTCGATTAATATCACCAACAGCTTCGACTGTCCCGATGTATCGTTGCACGTCTCAAGACCCACTTCAGTCATCTACATCCACAGACTGTCCCGGAACTGTTTCTGGAACAGAATATGTGTCGTCTAGTCATCCGCTTGTTCCTGAATCACAAAAGCCTGTTCTCTGCACTGTGACAAGTTATTCTCCCTCTGCACTTGGCTGTGCTAATACAATCATGCATTTCGTCACTAACACGAACACCATAAATTCAGTGGGGGCACTGGCAACCGACAGCAACACCACGAGCCTGGTTTCTAGTTCACATTCTGCATTTTCCCCATCTGTTTCCTCGTCTGATGGATCCAGTACCAAGCCTGCAAGATCTCTTTCTCAGCGGTCTAGTCCCGGCCGGTTGTCATCATCGTCTAATACTTCATCCAATCCAACATCACGACAATCCTTTAGGATAGATGATGATTAGCCAGCAGTTTCAAGGGAAATAAATTCAGCTGGGTCGTTAGAAAATATCCCGACATCTGTGGATTGTACTATACGTTCGAACATCAAACCACTTCCCACCTTTACCGCGTCCACCCATTGTCAGTTAGAGCAGACTCGAATATTTACTAAATTCCTAAGTAATACTAATCACTCATTATTTTATCAGTTAAAATTATTTATATAAAACTGAATCAACAATTTTCCCAGTATAAGATATTTAAATACATTTTTAAGGAAAAATCTTGACTTGTTCTACTAATTTTAATGGTGTCACCATGATTTATCAATGTTCAATGGTAATATTGAACACTGAAGGAATATTCTAGCAAATGTTGTAATCTTTTCCTCCTCTGTTTCTTCTTTTTTTGAAATTCTTTACATTTAGGCGCTTCATTACTAGTTGGTGGTCTATACACATATGATATATTTGCCGCTATCCCATGTTGTACAGCTCATTTAACTTGTGGTTCATGTCAATCACGTTTAGATAATCTGTCCATGGAATCCAATTTAAACTCCACGTCAACATCATCTCCGATGTCAGCTTCAACAACAGCATCAACAACAACCCCAACAGCAACATCCCAATTTACATCTAATTCACTACCTCATCATCAACACTATCAGGATTCTCCTACACCTCCTCCGCCGCCTGCTCATCTTCAAT
>CALYCR020002677.1:0-51645 GCA_944470395.2 Schistosoma turkestanicum
GATTCTTATTATTAACAATAAATTAATACATGATCAATTGATAAGTAGACTGTAATATTATGCCTTTATTAATACAAATAATAATTGTATCGGTAAACCAGTACAAGCATGTGTACATTTAACTTTTTTGGTTGTTTGGCTGGCTATCGGTAACTATCTTGTTATGTGCTCAAACTGGAATTTCCATCGCTAGATTCAGATTTGAAATCCAGTTTTACTGAAATTCAAATACTTGAACTAACAAATTACTATTTCTATAAATTGAGCATATAGTCAGCATTTTTACTGAAGGTATACATCAGTCATTGGAAAAAAAGCGAAACTTTCTATTTCATATCATAAAAATAAATATCAGATATACAGATTTAATTGAAGTAAAGGAGACTGATAGTCTTGTCCTTTTAAAAATCTGTTTGTCATTTGTTAGTATCACAATGGGTGCTTTATCTTACGATTTGTGCTATCCAAATATGGATAAAATATGAAACTGGCTTATATTGTAATTGAATTCAGTCATCGGAATTGTTAAGATGTTGATAGTTTGCCTTGCTGTGACTTATTTACGAAACAAGAGTATATATGCAGTCAGCTCTCAACCACCAGGCTACTCGGTTTTCTAGACCGAAAAAGGTAGCGGCTTTAGACCTTGTGATCTGTCGGTTACAATTCAAATTTTCCAACCACCAAAACATTGGTTAACATATTCTCTGTCCATTCTGATATCCATAAACTAGCAACGTTTTTTAGGCTTTCAGTACACAATGCAGGTACGCATTTGGTTATCATCCGTATGAACATGATCCAATTTTTTCAACTCAAAGGAAAAAGATTTTCCTTGTAAAGAATGACGACCTTTTAGGCTGATCTTCATCATAAAATATATTTTATACGCAACGATATTCTATTTCAACATTTTTTCTATCTTTTTTACATCGTTCCAATCTACTTGTTGAGCCTTTTGAAATCTGTTTTTCTGTCTATCTGCCTTTGCTGATATTATCCATCAGTTGTGATTTACTCTGAATGTTTCTACTGTTCACTTCATATCACAATGCTACGAATCAATAATTAAAATAACAGTATACTTCTCAACAATATCGAACGTTTTCACCGACATAGTTGTGTCAGTCATGTATTAACCGCCTTCTTGTGTACATTTATTTACGTTTTTGTTATTTAAACAAATATGCATTAAGATGAAATGATGTATGAAATTGCTATCTTCATAGCATATCATATGAACAAACTGTTACGAACCGAAAAAGGTATCACACTATCTAACCTTAACATTCCATTCTGCCGCATAATTAAGTCACATTACGTAGTTATAATTTAGCACACAAAAAACTTCCACAGTTTATTTTTCGTAAATAAAATATTTAAATAAGCTAAAGTAATCGTGTACAATTTATAGGTTAAAACAATAATGGCAACGATTTAGTCTTTGTTAAGAATGGTACATACATAAAAAGAGTAAAATTTAGCCATATGATTGTAATTACGTGTGAGAAAGTAAACGATCAAAAGCTGTCTACCAGACGTAGTCTGAATTATTGTCGATATCAATGCTACAAGAAAAAAAAGACGTATGAAAATGTTTATTGATTCAATGTTGTCACAAACAAAAAATTGAATTCCTACCTTCAATATGAGTATGTATGTCTTGTACACCAAAGTAAAATGCCTTGTTTGATCAATCAGAGGAAAAAGCCAACTGATTTTGCTTGTATAGTGATGGTATTAAATAAAACATGACTTCCGACCACTATTCACTGACAAGTGTACTGAGTCATGTTGGTAGATGTAGGCTACCTGGTTGGGGTGAGCGAAGCGAAAGTCAACGAGGGTTAGAGACCTTGAATAACATGGCTCAAAATCGTTTGCAGTGGCACAGGTGCATCCACTCTTTGTGTTCTCTCAAATCCTAATCTTCTGAATTCTTAATCACCAATATCTTTGTCTTTCTAAACTTATCTCACTGAATTAAACTTCTTGAATAATATCTTCAAATCCTAATCTTCTCCATTACCAGTAATACTTCTACTATCTATACCACTATTGGATTTGAACTGACAGTTGCATCTCTGTGCTAATGCGGTATGACAACCTGAACTGATGTACTTACGTACGAAGTTCTGGATTCTATCTGTCTGTCTATCCAGCCACTAGGTCGTGAGTTCCTGTACAGTTCCATTCTGTCCAGATCCAACAGTCACAAAGTACGTTTCGAAGCTGAATGTACGAATCTGTTATTGAAAAATAAGTCACTAGGTTTATAATTTTTATTCAAAATTATTAATACTGTGGGATTTTCACCATCATTTTCCAGTTGATTGTATAAAAATCCTATTCTGCATGTCTACTGAATGCATTAAAAAAAATATAATTAAACTAAGTCTAGAATAGATAAGTGAAAAATTAACTAACTAATCATGTGTTTGTTCACTGGTAACTTATTATCGAAATGATTTTAATGAAATTGCAGTTTAAGTAGCCATAATTTGTAAATTAAGACCATCATTATTTGTTGATAATGGTTTATTATGAATCAAGTAAGCCTGACAGTATCTACTGTTTGGAGACCGGTTGTGGGATTCTTTTATTACGAAACTGGATCAATGCAAACTTAATAGAATTGACGATGAATACACGACATTTCAACAATAATCCCTTGCTCAATGAAACATAAAAATTAGACAAAAAAACTTGGTATTCGATAAAGTCAAAATTGTAATCGAAAAACAAATGCAACAAAGATTGCAAACTTAAAAGTGTAAAAACACCCCAGTTAGGAAATATGAAATGTAAAAAAAGAAAATTAACACATAATTTCTTATGCATGTGAACTATCGTTTGCGGAAAATAAGATGATAGTTTCTATGAACTATTGCGACGTGATCCATTAGTTTGAGGATATTGTGCCTGGGAATATCCTCACTTGACCTGGATTCAGTCTTATTCCTTATCATACAAATATTAAACTGAAGTGAAAGAGTTGTCCAGAATTATAATCGTTCTTAAACTGATAACATTTCTACGCAATAACTCTTGTTCAGTAAGGGGATCAGTATATAAAAAATAATTATATGACAGTTGTATGTGAATGCAAAAAACTGCGTAATAACGATCAAAATGGACAATTTAGTCAAGTAAAGTAAAATGGTCTTATCAACCGTAAACTAACTGTCACTTTTGTTTACAGAAAGTTTAGCCAAGAATTCTTGGTTTAGACAGAAAAGTAACGTAATCTAGTATTTTAAAATAATACCGTATAGGATTGTTGGTTATCAGATGAAGCACTTTTTGTAGTACGCATTGATTTCTAGTATATCGATTGCCGAATGTATCACCTTTTCCCATAATACTTTGTGTTTAAGAAAGACTAACATTATGTGACTATATCATAGTTATGAGCTTAACATAGTCTTAGAAAATTTAATATTGTTGTCGAAAAGTAGTAAACAGAAAAAAATGCGGTAACGTCCTCTTTTCAAACTACAACAATTTCAAATATGTATTCGCACACGTTTAGAAACTTTATTCAAGCAAACAATATATAACAAGTTGTGGACTACTTTATTGTCAGTAGCAGTAACATATCCCATTCCACAAGTAAGATTATTGGATCCCTAAGTGTTTCATATTTGTTGTACTAAGCCTACTAGTCAAACTTTCTCATCGGCAAATACTTTCCCCTTTTAATTTAACTTATTTGAATTGTATCTAACGCGAACATTAAAGCATAAAACAACCTTCTATATGAATCATGGTAGACTTGATAGACCCGGATAACTTATCTTAGCAATTAGTGTTTTCGTTTTTCCCTGCTTTCTGTTCCCGTTTCATTTTCTCCAGTTGTAGACGATTATGGACAATCAGATATGGCTCTGGAAACGATATTCAATACACCGTCCATACAACAATAGGATGTTCAGTTAAAAATAATTGATAGTTTTTTACTGATGACTTGCAGTACTGTCATATATATATGTGAAAAATATACTGTCTAAACAATTTTCTAACTAGAACACTGCAAACAATGTAACATGATATATCTATCCCTTAGATTGAACTTTTCTTTCTACATCAAGCTGATCGTGTTTGTGATCCAGCATAAATTCTGCAATTATTATTTTCAGAATTTATTATTATTATTATTATTATTATTATTATTATACCGTGTAACTGTTACTTAAGTAAATGTTAAACAGGTTATCTATGAAAATTCATCTTTTTAACCAATGTAGATGCGTTTTCAGTATTCTGCTGAGCGTCAGGTCAATAAAGTTTTCTAAAATATTGACATTATCTTCCGCTCGGTGAATCCTTATATACATGAAACATGTTCACGACTCTTGTCTTACGAACTTCACTTATCTAACATCAGGTATGTTGCGACACAATAGTGAGATACCTTGTTGAGACGCCATTGTACCATGGATGTAGTTCGGCAAACAATGAAGACAAATTACCCACATAATAGTGACTTATTATACAATGAATGGGTAAACCATTATTGCTTTCATCATGGGAAAGATTTACTGTGCACAGAACTTATACTAGAGTATCCGGAACGGTACTTTTTTGAAAAACACACTGAAGTTTACTCTATATTTGAAATTGATATAAAGAGGCATTGCACATCATTGATAACTAGACAGTTGGAACTTTTTAACAATGGGCTCTCAAGATCTAAAATCAGTTCAAACTGAAAATACTCAGGTGTCACAACGATCATGACGTTTTCGGTTCATTCCTGACAATAAACAGAGAGAGTGCTGTAACAAATTAGTCAAAGTCGGAAATCTGAACCGTTAGGTTCGATCCAGTGATCTAAAAATGTCACGATGATTGTAAGGTTTACAAGTCTTAGATTCTATCCCGAGGTTTATTGTAGGGTCAGTACTGTTGAAAATTAAATACTAAGATGAAATGAATTTACGCTGCTGATATCAGTTTAAGATGATAACAATTTTCGTTCAGTCTGTTGTAAATTGTTATGTTTCATAGAAATACACCAAACAGGAACAAAAAAGTTTTAAAAAATTACAGAATCAACTGAATTTTAGAGGTTTAAATCATTGATTAGTTGCTTTTATCATGAAATATGATATATCTTCTACTTACTCGTTTGGAATCACTTCATCATTGTTGAAATTTCCTGGTGAATTATGACACTTAGTCTTATCATTGTTCAAACTGATAATATCTGATTCACTAGAACTAAAATGATGCTTTAAAACAGACAACCATAAAAAAAAATCAGATATGAAATAATAATTTAACACCAATGATAAATGATCACAGTTATTAGGCAGTAAGTAAATCAATAAAACAAGTCGGATTTATTTATTCACGATTAAGTGTGTAGAATTATAATTGAACATACTTAAATTCCAATCGATTTAATACAATTGATCTATGCTACTGTTTCTAAAACCTAAATATTATATTTTTTTTCAAACTGATATCACAAACTGAGTGAAATGAAATTGTGACACCTGAACGGAAGTAAATAAACACTATACTACACTAATAGAAACAAAATTGTGTACAGACTAAAAAAATGCTTTGTTCTCGATAACCAATTCAAAATATCAAGTTCACTTCTTTTCCAACGATGCGAATATTATCTATCATAAACTATGTTTATGCTTTTCATTTGATCAAATTGACTAATCATGTAAGTTGACCACTTAATACAATGAAACATTTTTATCAGAAAATTACAATCTGTCACAAAGTTAGTCACTGAAAAATTCAAACAGAACAATCAACATTCGGTATATTTTTATCCATTTATATTATCCGGGGAAACGAGAGGTAATTATTACTTAATCTGGAAATCAATACAATTATACTCAAAATTGTGTTTGAAAGTTGTGTTTAATAGTATCTTAAGAGTACATTAACCTGAAAGCAAGTGGTTTGATAATGGTTGGGTAACAACAGTATTGTGAACTAATAATTTGTAATACTCATGAATATTTCCTAGACTTTTTCAAGTGCATTTTATGTAATGTAAACGTCAACATTGTCATAATTATGTATTAGTTTTGTGATATGTGCTCGTGAAAACAATTTCAATTTCCAATTTCAACATTAACCAGAGATATGTAAGTGTGAAGTTTTCATTATATCATCATTTGTTGTTAGCTTATGATAGTGTTATATCTATTAAAAGGTAAATTGTTAAAACCAATAATCAAAAGATCATTTTCACTCACGCCATTCTCGAACAATAAACCATTATCTTTTGAATGATTAGGTGAATGAAATCCATTTGCTACTTTAGATTCGTTCAGTGCATGATTGTATGTAGTTGGCACCGGTGATTTGGAGTTAGCATTTAAACTGAGCTTTAAATATTTTTCCATTAAGCCATTACATTCAGTTTTTTTCATGGTTGTATTGTGTATTGTTGGTGAGATGCTCCCATTGGATATCGGTTTGTTCCGATCATTATTACCAAATGAACACTGTTTCAATGAATCTATTGAAATTGGAAAGCAGAGATGAAGAAAAAGATTTCTTTCATTTGCAGGTATAAAACCAAAATAAAATTCAAAAAAAAGTTGTGGATTAGTTGATTGTTGTTATTTCAACACACACTGCAGACTTGGTAACAAATGTTTTACCTAAACTGAAAACTACATTGATCACTGAGTGGTAATCAAAGTTATATTTATCCAGTAATTTAGTACTGAATATACTTTATTGATCAGGTAACCCCACATAACTGCTAGTTCAATGTGTATCAACGTCACGTGTACAATGTTCTGTCATTCGGTATTGTCGAGTCATTTATAATAGTGGCCACATTGTAAACTGATCAACAGAATCCAATCAGCACTAACGGAATGTAGAAGTATAACTTTTGTCATTAATCAGTTATCAATCGATGCAAATATCCCAGTTCTACAGGACGTCAGTGGCAACCCGATGCCCTTAGTAGTAATATCTCAGACGGTTAGATTCTCATAGGTAAAATCCATTTTCTCAATAATTCTCCTACACCCTACTGATGAGGACCTACTAACATGGAAATCAGCTGCAGATTTTCCTGTCCACCATATCCAACCAACTTTAACTGATGACTCAACTTTTATTGGATTAAATGACCAGTATAACATAATTTTAACTGTAGGTTGGTTTTGGAATACGGAATGAAATATTGAGAAACTATTGAGAACTAAAAAGTAATAGCCTTCGGTTTTCTTGGTAATTTAATAATTGACATAATTAACTTCAGCTTACTTGAAAGCTCTACACCACAAGTAATACTGTTCCACTATGAATATTTGTCTCGTTGACGACATGGCTGCACTCCATTAATTACATGTAGTATATATTAGATTTATTTATCTTAAAATGTTATTTCTCTATATTGTGTATATTTCCTATATCTCAGTGCTTAGAGATTAACTTGTTTTTTTTTCAAAAAATAACTATACAATTCTCGTTTATAATATAATACTTTCAATGTATACTTTCCTTTTTCTATCATTTCCTTTTATATCAGAAGTTATTTCTAACTTTCCAATACTCTAAACGTATCTGTTTATTTGATGAAACCACTCAAGTTAATCTAAAACTGATGAGTCAATGAGCGCAGAATAGTAAATTTTTCGAATGAAGCCACATTAATTGAAATATGAGTTCAACATTGTGAATGTATGCACAAACAGCACCACATATTATTCGATTGGTTATTCACAAAAAAAGAATTATAAATGATTATAAAAACATGTTCCAAAATACAATTTAGTAATGTTTACAAAGTTATTAAATTTAAAAACATTTCTCATCAAAAAACTGATATTATTCAGGAAATAATTATAAAAGTAGTTCAGTTGGAAAAGTGTTGCAGCAGCATTAAAATGACAAGATTTTGATCTCTGTTAATGATAGGTAAAATCAACAACTGTTCAAAGACTACTGATTTGCATTAATTTCTTTATTGATGTCATTGTTACGTGACTAAATCTTTTGATATTTTTTTGCAATTACAAGTTAACAGTTTTTACAGGACTGCAATTCAGTTTTTGTCAACTAACAAAGCTGTTATTCGTTTTGTACAGTGCACCATACAGTATGCGTAATCGGGTTAAATGATAAGTATTAACCAGAAATATAATCTGTTCAATGTTTAACATGTCTGTTGAAACTAGTCATCATAAATCCTAAAAAAATTTGTAAAAGCTAATTGTGTTCTGAATAGAATTTGGTATAACTGAAAGTATGCAGTCAGGGTAGAGTTCAACGATATCCCAGATCTGAGTTATTCATGCTACTAGCTAGTACTTATCAGCATAGTTTACATGTAATTTTGGGTGAAACAAGGATTCTCCGAGGATTCAAACCTGCCCAACTCTGTCTCAGTTAATTTATGTTCATGATAGAATAGACTAAATAAACACCTTCAAAACTCGTTTCTATTTATCTGTCTTCATAGCCGATAGAGCTAAACACGTCTATTATAAAGAGTATAAATTGTTATCAAGTCAATAATATAAACTTGAGAAAATAGTCATGAAATTCCTGATGTTGCTTTTTTTGAGTGGAGATTTTTTCGACAACCGGTTCTAATCCCGTGATACAATTTCATAATAAATATTGGATATGATAAAATGAATAAATATACTTTTAAATATTAAACAGCTATTTAAATAATAATTAAACATGAAATTATGTCAATTAGTTTCGAAAAACCACTAAATCGAAACAGAAAAGTACAACAAATCATTTCTGCATTTCACTCAAAGTAAATAATTTTAGTTCCACTAAAAACTATACAAATCATTTATACTGTATTTTAAAATTAATTTCATTTCATTAATAATGCTTAGCAATTGACGAAAGGATAAATGTGTGTGTGTGTGTGTGTGTGACAGTTGGCCCAGTTTTTTTTCAGAAAACATGAAGAGCATATACATTTCCTTCGATTAATTATTTCATTATTACTTTATAACGATTTACATCCCACAATAAGATCTATACTATCTAAGCTAATATCAGTTACATATATGATGGATTATTTTGAACTGAATAAAAACAAACTGTCAACCAATTAATGTTATGCTTGAATGTTATTGATTTTATGAATAATTTTTGTGGAAAAAAAACCTGCGTATTAATGAGGAGTAATAACAATGATGAACATTTTATGAAGTAGATGACTATTATAGTCTAATCTGTATCAATAGTATCAGACAATCTGATAGGGTTTCATGCGATAATCGAGATCAGTAGATTCGAGATGTTGCATCCTGGATATTGAACCAGACGCATTTAATCTTTACATTACTCTAGATCTCGAATCCGGATGTCCTTCCAATATACACCTTTTTATTCTGTCTTTTCGATGAGTTTCTTCAGTATTTAGTCCTTCTTATTATTTTAGCGTCTATCATTATTTCAACGCCTATTACACATGATTGCGATTATATTGATAATGACTGACTGATAACTGAAATAATGATGATGAAAGTCAACTAAAGTAAAACATTCATTGGTTTACTATTTGTTTGTTTGATGAGGAATTTTTAGTTATATACTTGTTAATTATAACTATTTTAATATCAATGTCACTATGATAATGTAAATTAGAAATTCATTTGTAACCTATCTAAGATATATTTTTCCAATATAAATTCAAAACACTAATATACTTTTATAGTTTCATACTGCTATTGATTTACTCTCCTACTTATGAAAATGGAAAATCGAGAGTAACACAAATTATATATGAATAAGTTAGAATTAACAAGCAACTTCCATTAATAATACATCATATGATTGTTTCAATTAATTAAAATTTTCCTAAAAACTGAAAATTCGATCACTCGATTATGGATGGTTTGATAAGTAACTTGGTAAAATCACTATCTTTAGTTGAGACTATGATGAACTTGAGTAATGTTAGAGGTATTTGAGCGATTTTTACTTCCTCGCTGATTATATTATAGAAAAAAAATGTATCCTGAGGAAACTTGGTTAATGCTGGTGCTATTGCTAACCATAACCACGGAGAAATAATTACTTGTGGCCTGTCAAAATTGTTATGTTATAGCTTACAGATAAATTGAAATAATCGTTCTCTGAGCTCAGATCACAAAACTACACCACAATCGTTCTACCACTTAACGCGTTCTTTGATCGGCTCAAAAATTCACTCAGCCATAATCAATGATGACAGTAATAATACTTATATTTTGATGGAGTTTCATTTTCTGAACTAATAACGCTGTCCAAATGAACAATAACAGCTTCAAAATCAAACTATCCAGCTCAAATAATGAAATTCCGCACAAATCACACATTCAGATTGTTTACTGTTTACCGATTTTTTTTAAATGAAATAAAACAAGTCATAACATAAGCCAAATGGAATAAATAAATTAAGTAAGAGGTAGAAAATTAATTTCATTTTCATGATATATATTTATTGAAATTTTTATGCTCACCTCCTACACGATCATAACGTGAGGTTTCTAGAAGTAATGGAAATCCATTTTCAATAGTGTCATGATTCTTTTTTTTAATACTGTCAGTATTATCAACATTATCACCAGTATAATTATTGGCAATTTTATCGTTGAAATTAGCTTTCTTTGAATTAATCGATTCTTCTTGTTCTTCCTTTGCATGATTATTATGTTCACTATGCACAGATTTATTTCTATCATCATCATCATCATTATTCGTGTCAAATCGATTCGAAACAGAACGATATGATATATCACTTGCGAATGAATTAGTTTGAGAATTTCTTGAAGTTCTATTCTCGGTAGATTCAGCTTCAAATATTGATTCTGTAGAATGTTCGACATCTGATTTATTTATTGCAAGGTGATCACTAGGTTTCTTCTTAAAACTATGATGAGTGATAGTTGAAGATGATTTTATAGGTTTATGTGAACTTATACTTAATGTTTCTTTCAAGGCTGTAAAATATGGAAAAATACTATAATTGTTTAAAACAAATATAAGTAGTTTCATAAAACTGATTGGTAACAGTTCAAAAAGAAACAGATCAGTCATGACTTTATTTTTTGTTATTATAGTTTAATATTAAAGTTTAAGATTAAAGTGTCAGTAACGTTCAATAAGTTTCATGTTAGTAGAGGAATTAGTTCACCTAAAAGGTGATTTAAGGACCAAATGGTTTCCTCAAACCAATACATTTATCCCAATGACCCACATCGTTTTTGATTCACTTAAATTGTTAAATGATGATGGCAACAATATCTTATTTTGTAAACAAAGAAGATTGAAATTTCATCTCGCATTGTTTTGGAGAATATTCAATGCCATACATGGCGACGGAAGTGTGCATCATGTTGATTGAGCTGCATAGCATACTGATGGGATTCAGAAATACGACTCATTGGACCTGAAGTAAGCGGTCTTAAGTAAAGGCTCTCTTCACGTAACGAAATCTCTTTTCACAATTCGTCGATCGCTGAATAATGACCGCCTTGTGTCACTGGGTGAGTAGGTAGTTAACCCGTTACTTCTTGTAATACCTAACCGTCTTTAGTGGCTTCTTTGATAGCTGTGAATGTAAGTGGAATACTATCGACTATGTCACCTAAAACTCGACGAACCTCAGTTTCAATTTCAATTGTTGCCACCAGGACTTCTTCATGGTTATTTTGTGGACTAGTAAATTTAGATGAGGTGTCTGTTAGCCCAAAGTCAGTTGTGGGTTGATACTTTATCTTGATATCATACCACATCGTTGCAGTCTGTTTGCTGTATAAACAGGAATATCTTACTTCAACCCAAATACAGTTAGTATTGGTATGTCATCAGTCAATGGGGTGAAATGGTGTTCGAATATTAGTTTGTGGGACTTCTTTAGTAAGAAAATAACTGATTGTGCTTCTTTCTTGATTTGACTGTAGTTGAGTCCTATTGCTGTTAGAGATCTAGCTGTGCAAACATTACATTCTCAGATCCATCAGGAATTATGTGGGATATAACCACCCTAATACCACAAACTGAAGCATCTGAAGCAACCTTAACGGGTAAGAAGGGTTCATAATGCGTAAGTAAGAGGTTGGAAGCTCCGAGTTGCTTGATTTTCTCGAACACTGCTAAACATTCTGTTGACCAATCACGTTTGACGTTGATTACTAGTAGGTTGTTTAGTGGAGCTTGTAGGAGATGGAAATCAGAGAGAAAAGTTCCACAATGACCAAATAGTTCCAGGAAAGATCGTAGGGTAGGAATCTCCATTGACTTAGGTATGATTTCGATAGCTTCAATGTTCTCTGGCTCTGTTATCTTCTGTCTTCATTTATACTGACACCGAGATATCGTACCTAGTGTATAGAAAAATCACACTCTCTGAGCGGAGATAAAAGCCATATTCAGCTATAGGTGTTAACACCAGGTCAGGTTTATTTCCCAAGTCCATTTTATCTCCTCCCTTGATTATAATATCCAAATACGCTACTACTCCTGAATGTTCTTGTAACATCGTATTCATAACCAGTTAGAAAATGGATAGTGGTGTCTTAAATCCGAAGGACATTTAGTTTTATCGAAATAATCCACTCTCTGTATCAACAGTGAGGAGCTCTTTACATTAATTGGCCACTTGAATTTGATAAATTTAACTTCGCACAAAGCTTGCGCCATTCAGTTTAACAAAACGGATCCTCGGGTAGTGAAAAAAGATACTGCTGGGTTTTTAAAGCTTCAGTGAAACCAGTTGAGTAATCAGCACACACACAAGTACACTTTCGTTGGATTCCTTATATACTAATGTTAGTGCAGCCAATTCTGAGACGTTTACTACTACAATTAACATCCATCCTCTGGAGACAATCTAACTCCTGCTAAACAAAGGGTATGGCTGAAGAAGGTACTGGTTGTTTAGGACGATAAACGGGTTTAGCTCCGGATCTGAAGATTAGTAGTGCCTTGATCTTCGTACACTCTCCAATCGCCGTGTGGCGATGCCTTTCTAGCACAGTGTTCTTCAGTTTATCTCTGGTTATGACTTAGCTACAAATATTATTTATCGAATGTTCTGCTAGTTGTAGCATCTTTATCAGGTCTAATTTCAATAAATCAACTCTGTAAAATATACTGTTGTATTCGTTATTGTATTACATTTGGATACAGTGCAGGGTAATTCACCGATAATATTTAACTTTTCCATCAGAAACACTGTGGGCCAGCGACGTCATTGAGAGAAATGGAGGTTTTCGATCATTTTTCCAAATTTCTGGACTAATAAAAAAAGTGATGTCGGATGCCATATCAAGCTGGTGGATATTACCACCCAAGGTTACATATTTCCTTGGACGGTGAATTTCTGCTTAGTTTTGAGCTACTAATATTTTGTAGGTTGAAAAACCAAATTCATATTTCTTAGAATAAAGTTTCACTGGATGAAGTCAATTCATTCGTGCATTGCAGTGCATTTCTTTGTATCCTTAACAATGGCATTCAGTGCGACGATGGTTTAGTTATGAACAGGATTTCTTGTAATGCTACCCGCCACACAGCCAGTACTGAGATGAAGGCTAGTTTTTTGAGCTACATTTTTATGGTGAGCCGCCATCTTTTCGAACACTTACTACATGGACGTCTGGTGACGTATAGTAACCAAATCTAAATAATCATGTTCCTTCTTATTATTTGATAGAAAAAGCTCAGACCTGTTTGAAGGGTGAAATACTGGAATAACTGAAATTTAGACCGCTGAGACTATTTTGAATATTACAGTACGAAAATGTTTCCTTTAAATTTGAAGTTCAATTTCTATTCAGTTATTATTTTGAATTTCGACAAACTTCTTAACCACGAATATATAATTATACATTGAAATGTCTCTGTTAACCAATAATAAATTCTATGATTAATAATAATCTGTAAGACAGCAAATTGCCATAGATTTTTTTTTATAAAACTATGAGATTTTACTAACATGAAAAGAATTATTTTAATCTACCTAATTTATTTGATTTCGGTGTATCAATACTGGATGAACTGACTGGACGATCTCGTATAATGCTTGCATTGAAATGAAGTTGTGCATTGTGGTTCATCTGTTCGGATTCTGTCTTCATATTTCTTGTATATGTATATAATGATAATAATAATAATAATAGAGAGAGAAGAATAGTAATAATAATAGTAAATTGAATGTGCAGAATTATGGGTTATATGTAGATAGATACTGAAAAACGCGTAAACTTAATGAAGCTAAAAGCAAAGCAT
This sequence comes from Schistosoma turkestanicum, assembly GCA_944470395.2. NCBI lineage: Eukaryota > Metazoa > Platyhelminthes > Trematoda > Strigeidida > Schistosomatidae > Schistosoma > Schistosoma turkestanicum. Next base: position 14,239 of record CALYCR020002677.1, read on the forward strand.
TAATTCTAAAACAACAAATCACCTGTACTGTACCTCAATAGCTCTTCTTTTTACATAGACATCTATTCTGATGATTAAGCTTTTCAGTTAATGAAGCAATCTATTTTGACGAAACTTGATGAATATGGTTATCTATAGGTGAGTAAAATTTAGGGTTCGTTGCATCCTTTAGCAGTAGTTTGTTCTAAAGAGTGTCAATAATAATCGGCCCACTTTAATCAGGTATCTATTTGTTGAAAAGAATTATTTAACTTGATAAAATAAGACGATCTAGGAATTAAAATTTAATAAATTACTATATTCTCCTCTCCCCCTCATGCTTTACACTCTCATTACAACGATTCCTTTCAAAATGTACCTACAGTCAGTTTAATTATAATATATTGCTTGAAAAATCAAAGTGTTTTAAAAATATTCAAACAAATAATGAATGATCATTTTAATGAAAAAAATACCACAAGGCACCTACCTACCTTTGCAAAGTCAATTCTTAAGGAGATATTGTGAAAAGAAAGAAATATACTTACTTCGATTCTGGATTAAGTTTAGTAGCTGAGGTCAGATGTTCATTGTCATGACACGGATGCATTTCAGCCTGTTGATCAAGTTCACAATGGTGCTATGTTGGTAGATAATGTGAAAAAAAGTCATTACAATAATAGAAATTTTTAACGAATATTGAGGAAAATTAAAGGATATTGTGTATCAAGGATTCAACAATATAGAAAAATAAATAATCTCATTGATTACTAACGTAAATTTAAATCATCTACGTAGTTTCAATGGATAGTTTATGAAAATTTTATTCATTCTGGGAATTATCTTTAACTTAGACTGACATTAGTTACATAATTGTTGTAGAGTGAACGGAAAGTGAATAGCTGTTTCACTCAATAATGAGATCTAACATCAGCACATAGTCACACGCTCACGCACACACTCACACACCACCAGGGACTATGGTGAACACGATTTTCAATATGCTACCCATTTTCATTTGTTTAATTACTACATTTAAAATTATAAATAAATCCATTTGGTGATTGAAGTTGTTTACATTGAAATTATCTTGGCATTGATCAACTTCCAAAATATTTTCTCCCATTTCTTAATTACAAAAATGTGTGAAACCAAAAATAAAACTCAGGAAGTGAAAAAAGTAAATGCAATAAATTTAGAGAATTCCTATTCAAACTGATAATTTGACTTTTATTGAAGCTTATTGATGTTTTCACAAAACGCTACAATACATCTATTACTATGTACATGTGGAAAGAAATAACACAATCTATTGACTAGAATCGATTCCTTACCTAATTTCTGTTTTCAATATCATTCTTTTCTATAGAATTTCAAACTAACTTTGAGAATGGTTCATATTTATGAAAAATCTTAAATATTCCATTTGTTCAATCTACTTTAAGCTGTATTTTTAATCGAGCTATAAAAAATATGTTGTATCAACTTTTTTAAAAGATTCCACGATTTCAATATAACGCTAATTTTAAAAACTGAATACTTTGTAAACTATAACTCGAATTTTAAATTATCAATAACTTTGAACAAGGTCAGAGTTGTTAGTGAATGTTCGTCGCTGTTAAACATTTTGTTGTAAGTTGTTAATTCAGTGTTTTCAGTGCATGATCACAAGGTGATGATAATCAATACATAAATTGAGTTGGTCTCGGTATTGAGTATTTAATAATCCAGTGAAACAATAACATTGCCTTGTTTAATTTAAATTAATATCCTTTAGGAAATATTTCTAATAGATCTCAAGTCATCACTGTGCACAAAGAGTTGGATGTTAGCCTGAAGAGCGTATACTCCTATGTCGAGTCCATAGAGCTTGTCCAAGCCTTCGGACAAATAATTAATCTATTTTTGTCGAATTATTGCTCACACATCTTTCAACCTTGTCTATTATTCGCTGATCTCTTGGTTGTTTTTATTCAAGTTTGTGTGTACCGCCTACTTCGCCCATCACGTTAATTGTCACACGAAGAATAAATAGACGTTATTTATCATCATCGATTGGGCTGATACTCCACTAAATAACTAATGAGACATCAAGGTGCTGTTTAACGCGCTTATTAGTCTTCATCAATAAGCGGTAAATTAAATTAGTGGATTAAACAATATTGTTGATATCATTAACTGATGAATGTTAGATCACAATTGAAAACATTGAAACACTGGACAGCTGTTTCGTCCTAACGTGGGACATCGATGGAACACTAAGCAACAATGATAACATTTTAATATTAAAAACATTTCATTTTATGATTATTTTGCTAATAAAGTTATCAAAAGTGGATGTATCTAGTGTTTTTTCCGCATGAATTCAAAAACGTTCAATATTTGTGAATTGACATTCTATCTTTAAATAAGAGAATTATAGATAAAGAAACTTATCTATATGATTCCTAAAGATTCATCGTTTGAACTAATCAAGAAAGCTAAAAATAATTCTGAAGATAATTTCTCTTGATTGTTACGACTATTTTTGTTTAGGTTGATGAAATTTTTACTAATCAGCTTTGTAAGACAATAAATGAGGAATTAGATATGTGAAAATCTTTATCAGTTGTCGATGATACACTATAAACATGATTTGTTAGATAATTTACTTTGAACAAAAGAAACAGTGCCGAATTCTTAAATATTTATGCTATTAAACAAAATATGCAACAAACGGGTTAAATATTTCATATTATTTTGATCTAACAGTTACTTGACTCACTTCAGAAATGCACAACAGACATTTTCGTACTAATTTTCAGCACCTATAGTACGATTTTAAAAAATCTATCTTTAATGTAGTGGCTGTGTGTACTTAAAGATACTCAAATTGCTTTTTGAACTTCTTGTAAACAGAGAAAAACCCAATTTTGTTATCTCAATCCTGATTAACTTAAAAATTGCGACTCATTTTTACTCATTAGTGATATGCTTGAGCTATTACGAATCACCTTACTCGGTAACGGAACGATGATCAATGATTCAGCGAAACGATAGGTTACTCTAATCCGATCGTCCCAGGCCACTCTAACTAGAGGTCTAAGTCTTGTCAGGACGTAGAGAAATAAATTCCACCGACAACCAGAATGTACGAGGTGAATAAGCTTATTTATACAATGATGAAACGTCCTTGGTGAGAGCCGCAAAATAGCGTATTAAAATAATCCATCAACCAATAACAGTCAAGGATTTGCGAAGGGAAATGAAAGCTGAAGGTCAAGATGATCGCCTTTGGCATCAAGACATAAAATTCGAGATTCCAAAATAAAATTACAAAGTTAGGAGCTTTTCCAAGTGAGTTATGGAGATTTAACGTCCCCAACAATTAGTCAATAATGTTACCAAGTATCAAATTAAGTTGTGTAAAATATTCTTGGATTAGGTAAGCCTAGTATCTTGAATATAAATCATCAATAGTTACCGATTATTCATGTTTGTGCAGATGCATAGTGTTCCTTTATCTCTCTTAGTTAGCTGACTGTATAGTAATAACTTGGTTTCTCTGAATTTAGATTATTCATGAATTACCGATTCGTTGTGACAAATACATTGATCTATATTACATTGGTTTTAAGAGGAATGTCTACATCACTATAAGTCTACTTAGGTATTTTATGGTGATTTTCTTTAGTTTAAAAATGACTTATATGATGGATCTATATCAACCGAAGGACTGTTGGAATTCAGCGAGCTCTGAACACCGTGGTAAAATGCAAAGCTGTATAAATAAATTCCATATCCTTTGAATTAGTATACTGGCTAACCGGAGTCATTAGCTTAATGTATATAGAATTTAACGTTTAAAGTGATAATCGATAGGTTTTAGTCTCAGTAAGGGCATCATCAATTGAATCCAGACATACCCGGTATTTGAATTTTAAATAGTACGAAACATGTGTTCTGAATTTTATTGCTAATCACAAACTAAATTTCATAGAAGCGTGTTTAGTTTTAAAAGTAGACTTGTTAGCTAAATTCACATGTGCAACTTCCCACGTAGGATCGAACTTGGAATTATCAATCCTAGTACTTTTGGATCACTTGTTTGGAAGACTATGATCTATATTTTTAACTCCGGCAAATTTGTTATGACACATTTGAAATCATCAATCAATCATTGTTAGACCACCATTAGAAACCTGCAAGCACTGTTATGCAGTAACAAAACGTATGAGTAATTTCGAAAAGTGAACTTTTTAGAAACTCAAAAAAAAGTCAGGCTAAAGAAGTAAAATTTCGGATCAATATGTGAGGAAATTGGGGAAATGTAAGAGAACTTTGAGGAAAGTATAGTATTACACACAAGAGTAGGAAAAAAAGATATAATATTGCATTTTCAATTGAATCTCCTAAAAAATTCCACGATGTATTCTGTTTACAGTTAGTTTATATATCCTCAAAACTTTGCATAACATCCGTTCTCATTTTAATTTAAATAAATTCATCTCAAGTGGTTTTCTATCAAGTTTTTTCAAAGCGGAAATTCAAACATTTAGTTTTATAAAAGCTTAATACAAGCCTCTACAATGTCAACGATTAGTTGACCACAATACTTTAGAGTTTAAATTAAATTAAGATTGGGGATTTAAAGATTACTGTTCAGTTTCAGGAATAAAGTTGTTGATTATTACTTCATCAAACAACAGAAAGTAGTTTTTATATTTGATTTCGATATATGAAAAAAAGCTATCATACAAAGCATATTGACAGTTTACCATTCATTGTCAACGTTTAATGAATATCAACCAATGGCTGCTCTTTAGAAAGTCAAATTTTTTCAAATTAAAAACAAAAATATCATTGAGTAGAACTTAGTTTGACCTAATTTTCATTGATCAATAAATACTGTTGTATGTTGTAGCTGTTTTTAAAGTAGCAATGAACTGTTACTGACTTAATGAACAGAATATCACATAAAAAAACCTGAATTTGAACTTTTACAATTTAAATTTGAACTTACAGTAAGTCGAATAACTAGTTTAGTGAGTGAAATGATTGTTTTTTCTAATCGTTAATAAGTTAACGTCAATTGTGCTTTATCATTTCAAATTTGGGAAGTTATATAGTATGACTAGATATCTTACATAATGTTTGCCTACTGACCATACACATAAATCTAAGTATGGTTACAGACTTGCATGAAGAATCAATACAGCCAGACTAAGGATCATTAAGCGCTATATTTCTGCTAAGTACTGAGTTACAAACAATTTAATTAATCCACCTAAAAGTTTTCACTAAGTGAAATGATTGTAAATGTTTCAACGTTTCTTAAAACAAATACAGAACTTGATTAACAAACTTGACATGAAAATTGTGTTTGAAATAACCCAGTTTACCATCTAAATAAAAATTATTGGAAATAATATGAATGTGAAAACGTTCATGATGAATCTAGGAAAGTGTTTGCATTAATGTAGTATATTGTGCAAGAGAATATCAGCTTTGAGTCAGGAAGCAAATGTATGTTTTTCGCAGGCTCCATATGTGGCTTATTGTAGAGAGCTTAAAGGGCAGAAAAACAGAAATGTGAACTTGCAATTGGTGCTGCATAAAAGTCTGTTCGAAAACTATTTTCGTAATCATTGAACTCACATATAAATAGAGTCTTTAAAGGCTGATAACGAGGATAAGTAAATCTGAAATGTAAATATCTTTGTATATACAATGAACCAATTTTTTTTAAAACTCACCTTAACATGATCCGATTCAGTATTGTTGTTTGTCATGAATAAATGATTGGACAAGTTGACATCGTTCAAATTAATTAATTGATCTAATTTATGCTCATTCAAGAAAGTCGGTAAGTCACAATTAATTTTCGATAAAAATTCTTTTAAATCAACTGATTTCCATTCTTCGTAAATTGAATCAAACTCTTCATTAACCAATCGTAATTGAGCCATACGACGACGTGATAATTCTAAACGCTTTAACCAATCGTTAGAATTAGGATCAATTGATAATTGAGTGGATTTAATGCATGACTTTCCATGCTTATTTGCATCAATCATACTTTCATGACTTAAATCACTTGAAATCGACAGATTACATTCTTCAGCAGCACAACATCGAAAAATAGAAAACATTACAAAGAAAATGAAACAAAACTGCTAACATTTTTCAATTTATTCGATTTTACTTCAAAGTACAATAAGGCAAATTATTACAACAATGTATGCAAGATAAGATCGTTAGAATCAAATGCTATACAAAGAAATTTCATTTATAGATAGTTATATATAATTATATATAATTATATATAATTTCTCTTCCCATCTGGATTTTCTTATAATGATTTTGACATTACAGTTGGTATGTTGTTTGACGATTACTACTAAATGTACTGATATGAAGTATGATAGCTTGAATTGGTACATCTTCATGAAGTGTCATATGCTGCCTATGATTTACCGACTGATATCATTGAGTTCAAATATGACTTCATCTATATTTGTCTGAAACCTCCCCTGGAGCCCCTTTGACGTCACTACCGGTTCCAAGCCCGGATAAAGGAGTAGGGTTGTACATGGGGTTGGCGACCCCAACCCACAAAAAAACTAACTCACTAAAAAAAACTAGCCAGAAAAGTAATATTTGCCTGAACAAGTCAAATAATTGATAAATATTTGTCTACAATCATTGGCCCCAAAAACTTTACTCGCTTATTTTACTACATAAAGGAACAGAGACTAATTCATGAAAATAAATTTAATTCTAGATATATGCTTCGGTATAATACTTGTACGAATGGTTGCAGACTATATATTTTTTTTTATAGAATCAACTCTTGAAGTACAATTTTCAACATACAATATTTATTGAATACAAAATATGCATATCATTATCAAATGTTAATTAGGTGAACACACAACACTTAACAGTAAATTCGCTACAGATAAACAAACTCATGCAATTTGTTTGTTAGTGTGTGTGTGTATGTGTACGAGCTTAAACCAATTGAAAATCAATCTTGACTTGTACTTATTAATCTAGCTACATTTTATTGTTGATTTATGCATTGTAATGGATTTCTGATGGTAAGAGTATTCGTTTCCCATGAATTGTTGATATCAGGAACTAGCATGAAGTGAAAGAATGTTTCGTATCACTCACAAAATTTCAAGTAGTATATTTCTATACTGTATCATAACCAGTGCTGAAAATTATTCTTAGTTTCATCACAGATAGCAGCCAAAAGACTATTTAGAGTCAGAAGGAAGTGGCTAGTAGTTTTATTCTTCTTTGGGGCTTTTCAGCGTAGCATAATTGCGTTTTAATGAGGAATTGGACCCATAAATTTCCAGTTGAAAACAGTTATATAGTACTGATTGGTTATTAGGTTTCCTTTAAGGTTGATGTCAGGGAAAACTATTTCTTATTAAACAACTCTCCACAACTCAATTAAAAAGATATTTTTGAGGTCCCGATGAAATATCTAGGCTTCTAGAAATGAATCAGTGTTTCACTGCTACAAATTCCAATATATTTAGATTCAAATAGATAAATACGATGAACCAACAAAAAAAATGTTAGCCACTCATTAAAATAGAAAAATTATTAAAGGCGAAAGAAAATTGGATCATCAAAATAAAACATAATTTTAGATTACCTTTATAAATTGAACGACGTTCAGCTTCAGTTAATAGTTGCGGATTGTTTGGATTCTGATCTTGCTTAGATGAATAATTTGCAAAGGAAGCTTCAATATTTTGTGCATGATTCAGTTTATTTTCCCCTTCGCATAAAGCAAGACGTTCCATGAGTCGGTATATTTCATTTTGCTAATTTATTTGTGTTTTTTTTTAGTAGAAATATATTATTAATTTAATCGACACGAATTTTTAAAGTAGGAATAAACTTAATACTAAACTGAATGAATAAAAACAGTCTCTAGGCAATAATTACATGGTCAATTTCCACTTTTCACACGTTGTTCATTTTCAACTTTCATTTCGATTTATATTTACACTGCTTATCTTGTTGACTGGATATATTTACTCAACGCCTAATCAAGATACCAAAGGAAGATCTCAGTCGGCGTGAGAACTACAGAGGCATCAATCTACTCTCAATACCAGCAAAATACTTAAACAGAGCATTGTTAAACTAAATGAAAGATTCACTAAACTCTCAACTTCGAGATCAGCAGGCTACATTCTGTAAAGTTCGATCATGTACCGACTAAGTAGCACATGATATTGCGGATCATTGTGGAACAATCAGTTAAATGTAACTCACAACTCTACATTAACTTCATTGACTATTAGAAAGCATTTGACAGTATGGACAGGATGACAATTTGGAGGCTTCGTCGATACTATGGTGTGCCTGAGAAGACAGTCAACAACATACGGGGTTCTTATGAGGGATTAACCCGCAAGACCTTGGATAGAAGACAGCCTACAGACTTTTTCAAGTGAAGATCAGTGTCAGACAAATTTGCGCACTCTTACCCTTCCTCTTTCTTCTGGTGGTTCACTGAATTATGAAGACGTCAACATCTGAGGGCAAGCAAGGGATACAATTCATAGCTCAGATGATGTTGGCTGATCTGGACTTTGCAAAAGATGTGGCTCTCCTATCGCACACGCAACAGCAAATTCAGATGAAGATGATCAGCGCATCAGCAGCCACCATATCAGTATACCTCAACATACACAAGGGAAAAATTAAAATTTTCCGATACAACACAACATATACAAATCAAATCACACTTGACGGAGAAGCTTTGGAAGATGTGCAGATCTCTACACACCTGAGCTGCATCATCGATAAACGAGGTGTGTTTGATGCAGATACGAAAACACAGATCAGCAAAGTAAGGGTAGTATATCTATAAATGAAGGACATCTGGAACTAAAAACAACTCTCAGCCAATACTAAAGTTGGAATTTTCAGTATGAACGTCAAAACCGATCTATTGTGTGAAGCGGAAACTTGGAGAACTACGAAACAGTCATCCAGAAAATACAGGTGTTAGTTAACAGCTGTCTATGAAAGATATTGCGGACGCGTTGGCCATGCACTATCAACAACAACCTATTGTGGATAGAACAAGCCAGACTCCAGCTGAGGATGAAATTAGGAAAAAGCACTGAAGAAAGCGCCAAACTGAGTCACAGTGCAAGACCTCACTAGGGACCCTCAACTCCAAAGGAGAAGAGGAAGACCAAATAATGCATTACGCCGAGAATTGAAACAGACATGAACAGAATGAACAGTAATTGGATAGATCTGGAAAGGAAGGCGGGCTGTGCTCCATTGGGAGGAGGAACTAGGTTGAATTAGCATGTAAGTAAGTGTTTTTTATTTTTATAAAGAATTATTCACATTTGACTAATAACTTATATTTTACAGTTGTAAATAGTAGCAAATAACGCCACCTCTCCTTAGTTTTAATATCGTCCCAAACGTACTGTGAAGTGTAGACAGTGGTTCCACGAACTATGCATAGAATCTACTGCAACTACAAATACTGAGGAATTCTAGTGTCAGCAGCTTCGGAAGCATTAGGTATCAACACACACAACGGAAAAAGAAAGAACCTCCGACACAACATAACATGCACCAACGAAATCACACTTGACAGAGAAGCTTTGGGAGATGTAGAAATCTTTACATATCTGGTTAGGATCATTGATGAGCAAGGTGGATTTAATGCTGGAATTCAATACAACTATCAGACAATATCAAAGTAAGAATTTTCAATACGAACGTTAACACAGTCCTACTGTATGGTGCGGAAACTTGGAGAACTATGGAAGCCTCAGCCAAAAGATACAGGTGTTTATTAACAGTTTTCTACGCAAGATACTTCTTATCTGTTGGCTAGACACCACTGGCAACAACAGAGAAACAAACCAGACTGTATCTGAGGAAGAAATTAGGAAAAGCACTGCGGATGGTAGGACACAGATTGCGGAAATCACCCAACTGCATCGCTAGGAAAGCCCTAACTTATAATGCTCAAGGACAAAAGAACGCAATACGCTGAGAATTCTAGACGGACATGAAACGAATGAATATCAAGGGAGGCCCAGAACAGAGTTGGTTAGAGAATGCTGGTCAATGGCCTATTTTTCAGGCATAAGTAGGTAATTATTACATTAGATAAGAACTTTTCTATACATAGATTTATCAGATAAAATAATAACAAAAAGAAACAAACTTGTTCATTTAATTTCTTTTGTAAGGTAAATTTTTCTTGAACGAACGCAGCATGATCGTTATTTAACGTGTTTATGAGTTTCTCCATCTCTTGTTTAACAACTTTGAGTACACCTAATTCTGTTGTTGCCGATGCAGCAACTATATAGACATGGCGTAAAAAAAAATAGTTACATTGTGTTTGATTAAGTAGCATAAAAATTTGAATGGTTTTTAGAGTCAACTATAAATCTTAGTTTTATAAAAATAAATTTTCATGACGAAAGAATGAAGTAATTCGATTCACCTATTAAGTATAGATCAGATATCTGGTCTTGAGATACTACTCACAAAATGCAAGTAAATTAGACAAAGTGATGACTAAAAATGGGACGAAGTCGAAACTCTGAAGGTAAATCAAAAACGAACACGAGTCATAAAAACTGCTTTTGACACTCTAGAAGCTTACATATCAATTCAAGATGTTTTACTTGGAAAAAAAGACAGAAGTGTATACTTAAATTAAAGATGCCAAACATAGCATCATATAATGTTTACAATCTATAAACTTGGAGACAAAGAATATGCATATGTCAACATTTTTATTTAAAGGATTATTACTTGTAATCTCTAACCACTTAGTTTACTTGCTCTACACAAGTCAACTAACAGTTCTACATACTACTAAACCGCAATAGTTAAATGCCTTAATAAAATAATGCCATGTCTTCTTGTTGTCGCATCCTAGTTTATCTAACTATCATACTCTAATCAATTTAGCCTGTATAATACAAAATCCAGTAAGCCTACCTATAAAAGGTTCACAATCTCACTTACTGCTCATTTATACCTCTAAATAAAGGTGTGGTATTGTTTAATTTGTGTGCATAAAGTGTGCAAACTATGCCTTAATATTACCAACAAGCGAGAAAACGCCAACCATTTATGCTATTTAGTAGAGCACGTAGGACAACTTTACTGTTTACTTTGTTCGCCAATAGTCATTTAAACAGTTATTAGACTCCACTAATAGGGGAACTATGTATATTTTAAGCTTGCTCTCTACATACATCAAGAGACAATGTCAACTATCAATACAACAAGGTCAATTCGGTCCTCTAGACACGATGCTAAAACACAAGAGTCTCAAAGTGACACTTCGAGTCTAATAAATGCGAAATATTTGCCACAGTCCGCTTCCATCTATGCTGAATAGTGGTATCTGGTTACTCATAAGAAACATGATTATCTCCTTGTTGTGAATAAAATTATTGATAAATATTTACACAGAGAAAACCTCTGTATATAATTTATCGATAATTGCTATATCTATAAATGCATATCTATAACATAGATATGCTTTCAAAAGGGGTACAAACACCTCATTTTCATTCATATGAATAATATATCATTAAGTATAAACACCAAATTGATCAGCAAGTTATTTCTAGACAAATAATCATACTACAAGCATTTTCGACATACTTTGTTTTTGTTCTTCCAATTCAATCACAGCACTTTTCAATTGTCTAAAACAAGAATAAGTAGATAGAGTTGAAGTGTTTTTTGTATGTTGTTTATACTGATTATGTGTATATTAAATGCTTTAAAGTAATGAATATTTTTTAAAAATACTCCACAGCAGAACATAAACCAATAATAACACTAGGTAGGAATGAAATATGACAGCTAAATGCATATTTGTCAATATACAACAATGTAAACAAATGATCTATACACGTTAATTGTACATTTCTAAAAAAGCAAATGCTTTCTAGATCATTTGATCATTTCACTATATGTTAGATGTATATTAGAGAAATGCTAAACTAAATAATACCAATCACATTCAACAGCTATTTCTCAAAGTACCTAATTGTACATAACATGTTATTGCACAGTTAGCCTGTACCTAACCTTTAATAATTAAGTTTACATACGGTACAGGTCTTATAACAAAATCATTAATGAATAAAGCTAACTAACTATTAACCTGCTATCGAGTCAATAAACTATTAATCCAATTTATAATGAGGACAAAATCGATAAACTAGGTTAATATATTATGTATGCTCAGTTATAACAGCCCAATCTGTACTGAGTTAGGGATGATAGTTCAATAATTCTGGTAGTATGTTTCCACATTGTATTTATTTTATCGATCAAAATTTTAATTAAAATGGAATAAATTGGGTATTTTCTGAAAAATTCTATCATATTAACGCTAATATGAATAAGTAGATAAATAATTCAACAATTTCAACATCACAATATTCATATTGAATTTAAATGAAGAAAATCATACTATTCATATGATAAAGTGAAATACAGTAAATTCAAGAAAAATTTCTTTTCAACAAGATCATTACTAAAATGGACAGTACAGTTGTTGTATCTCTTGTTATTTTGAACTGATAGTAGTAGTAATAAAAAGAGGTCACCTAGTTAAAACATTTGTCAAAATATTTTGTCGAAAATTCTCGAATATCGAATAAAACATTTTTGCGAAGAAAATTTAGACAACTTTTAAAATAAAGTAATATTTATCATTTATAAATTGTAATAAATGTTATCATGAAAAAAATCAGAATTTCATCACTGAATCATTTTCATCTTGCTAAATAACTATGATGCGTTTCTTTTATTATCTCAAAATTAACCAAGATCCTATGACACTTATTCAAATTTGACAACAGTATCAAAACATTTGAAATCATCAATCTATTACTGTTAGACCGGCATTAGAAACCTGGAAGCACCGGACGGCCGTTTCGTCCTGGTATGGGACTCATCAAATATGTAAAAACACAAATCACCAGAACTCTAACTGAAAAATATCGAACAGGTGCTCACTAGTGACTAGCTTCGTGAGGAAATTCTCGGAGTTCTAGTGAGAAGACGTGACCAATGGAGTTCAACCCTGTCGGGTGTAGACAATAACTACCAAAGACAAATGGGTGAGGTCGCGCAAAATCCCTAGATCTATCAGAGTTAGACAGTAACACCGTCGGATGCCGGCCCAGTGGTCCAACGGTTAGGCGTTCGCGCACAATACCGAAGGCCCCGGGTTCGAATCCTGCGAGGTGCAGGAGTCATGGATGCGCTTTGCTGATGAGTCCCATACAAGAACGAAACGGCAGTCCAGTGCTTCCAGATTTTTAATGGTGGTCTAACAATGATTGATTGATGATTCCAATTGTGTAAAAACACAAATCTCCAAAACTCTAACTGAAAAAAGTATCATAACAGCCGTATATATTTCTTGAAAATATATGTTAGGTTAACTTTGTAGTTTGAAAGTGTAATCGTCGGTTTATTTCCTAACAAACATTCATTTAGTGTTATTTTATAAGTTAGTGAAATTATCTGTCGTAAAGATCATGTCACCATGGTCTATACAGTATAAACGTTTTCGTTAATTTTACAATTAATTATAAATAATACTTTTCAGTAAATTACGAAAACATAAATGACTCAATAAACATTTATCTAATAACAAAACATTTTAATTGAATAGACAATCATGTATCATGTGCTACTAGAGATCATTATAAGAGTAATATTTAGTTAACCTACTTATTATGTACACACATTCAGTATGAATTTAACGTTTGCGAATAAATTTATAAAATGTTCATACTGAGAAATAATCTCAAATAGAGAATTGATTAAGAATGGTCTCTTTCAGTTCAATCACATATAATCTACCCTGCTGTTTTCAATGAATATCTAATTGACGTTGCTTTATAACAGTAAGTATTTTTAACTAATAAACAAAATATACAATATAGATTACCCAGCTCATAAAAGACAAACATTTAAACAACTAGTGATATAGGTCACTTAAAAGAATTAACAGAAAGAGTTTGTGGAGATTGTTGGCTTTTGTTGAAATCATCAACCGATCCAAGTTAGACCATCACTGAGAACCTGAGGAGTTATAATACTAAGATGAAACTGCCCTTCAATGTTTTCAAGTTCTTTATGATGGTTCAACTTTAATCGGGTCATGATTTCAGTAAAAGAATTAAGTTAAACTTTAACAACTAAACAGGCAAACTTTTCATGCCATTTAGGAAGATTTTAACTGTGAAAGTTTTTTTTTAATGTTTTCATCAAACTGGATTGTTTAATAGATTATAGCTTATTTTAATTCACTAAAAATAAAGTCGCCAAAATACTTTAAAATAATCCGAACAAAATTTGATGTCAATGAAAATGAAATCACCAAAATTTGAGGAAGTAAATGACAGATTAATGTTTAATAAGCGTGATATTGTCATAGAATGATTCATTTCTATCTTAATTCACCTAAACAATAGAGTATTATATTTCAATTGAAAAAAAATACAGTTTTATGAGCAAATAGTGTAACACAAAACATTGTTTTAGATTACTTTTTTAAACTGGAAACTTCAGCTTTGAACAATTCATTCTGAGTTTTAATAGTATCATAGTCTACAATCTAAAATGAAGCATTTTAGAAATAATAGTGATAATATATTGGAATCTATAATGAAATTCAATAACTTTTACAAGTAATGCAACTGAAACTCCACAAAAGATAGAAATATCAAACACTTTTAACATTACCGTTAGATAATTTTAATTATCAAAGTTAGCTGAAAGTACAGAATCACTAAAGTACTTCAATTTCATCAGCAATGTTAATGTATCTGTCCATTAGACTAAAAGTTAACCTCCTAAAAATGCAAACTGATGGATTTTATTCGAAATAACGATCTGTTACAAGTCCCTATAACTGTTTACTATGTTTTTTTCGCATCTTCAAAGGTGCAATAATACGAAACGATATAAAAGTAATGTAATTTGAAATGGTGAGTCTTTTGAATTCTAGGCCTAAAATGGGTTCAATAAAATTAACTTGTTAACAATTTTTTAGTTTTAATTCAATTGACTGATTATTATATCAGTCAGTCAGATGCAACGTAGAACTTCGTACATAAGTACATCAGTTCATGTCACCATACCAAATCAGCACAGAGATGTAATTGTCAATTCAAATCCAATAGTAGAAGAGGTAGTAAAGGTATTGGAAGTAATCGGAGAGGTTAGGATTAGAAGATATTATTCAAGAAGTATGATTCAGTGAGATAAGTTTAGAAAGATAAAAGTAGAGGTGTTGAAGAATCCAAAAGATTAGGATTTGAGAGAACACAAAGAATAAATGCACCGGCGCCATTGCAAACGGTTTTGAGCCATGTCATTCAAGGTCTCTAACCATTGGTGACTTTCGTCTCGCGGACCCCAACCGGGTAGTCGACATCTACTGACATGGCTCAGTCCACTTGTCAATGACCTCATGGATTTCTGAAATGCTTTCGTTTGGCCGTCCCTAGCTTTCTTCCAACCTATTCCTACACTACAAAACAAAGCTCGTCAAGGCAGTCGGTGGTTAGGCATACTCAGCACATGTCCCAACCACCTCAACTGGTGAAGTTTCAATACTTCATCTATTGATCTGCCATTCTTACCTAGCACCCGTTTCCTAAAAGCAGCGTTGCTCACTTTGGTGTCCCACTGTATACGAGCAATGCTTCGAAGACACCTATGATCAAAAACCAGTAACCTACGAATATCTTCTACTCTCACTGGCCATGTTTCACAGCCACAAAGTAAGACGGAGCGAACTACTGCACAGTACACTCGTCCTTTATTCAGTAAACGGATATCTCGCCTTCGCCATAAGTGACGCAGGTTGGCAGAAGCCAATCGAGCCTTCATTATTATATCATTGATAGACTTATTTCTTTTCATTTGCATGGTAAATATCAATCAGACTGAACAATGTTTACCTCCATTTCTGTGAATTTATTTTGTTGTTTTACCAATTCTTGTTTAAGTAGTTCAACGGTTTTTAATTTTTCTTCAAGCACTTTCTGATTTTCTATTAACAAAATAGTTAGAATAAAACAATTTTATATGTTTATTTTCTACCTGAAAGTTGAACAGTCTGCAATTCTAATTCTTTGCGTTGTTTCAGCAGTTTAATTTCATCTTCCATACGAATTCTGTCAGAAAACAAGAAGAATTCAAAATTCAACTACAACGTTAAAAAAATAAGTTTGATGTCGGAACTAAATATGTCCTTATTTGTTGTTTTACGCGATCGATATATTGCATTCAGGTTACAGACAGTTAGGCATCCATACATGCTTCGAAACAAGTGAGAAATAGTGGGTTTAAATAGTGACTTTTCTGAGTTCTGAGACTGACTCGAAACAAATGCAGATTTATAAAGAATGAGTGCGGATGTCACTTTCCGGCTGCCCACACCGTGGAAGGGTGTTTCTTGAGGAACATGAAAGGAAAGTTGGATTAGTGTTGATCTTAGCGACCTGGGGTCGTGACCGCAGAGCCAAAGAGACAACTGCTTAAGGCCAGTCACGTACGGCCTTTTCATGGGATGCTTGGAACTGTTAGCTCCACTCTTGTTAAAAAGGCCTTACCGCCGGAGACGGAAATCCGTGAGGTAAAGTGAGGTGTGTCTTGAGGAAGTTAGATCGTAGAACGACACAGACCAATATTGTGGCCAAATATAAGGTATTAAGCATAAGTCCCGAAACGGTTGATGTGGTTGTGATTCACCATCAACTGAGGTCATTGGGATGTGTCACGTATACTTAACTGGTACCTACTCCGATGAGTGATGTAGGATAGTGTACGAATAAGTTGGAAGAAAGCTAGAGGTTATCAAATCACTGGTTGTTAGTGCGAGTCATACTGGTATATTTAGTGTTAGCATGATAACCCAAAGCACTACTCGAAGACATCGGAAGATATGATCCAGAATCGGTCAAAATGGCTCAGATGGATCCCCTTGTTCTTTGTTTTCCATCCCTTGAATCCCAGCCTCTCTCCATACGTAGCTTTTCATTCTCTTTTCAAACTATATTCTTAATAATCACACTTTCCTGTTATCGCTGTAGATACATAATTTTGACACATTTACCAGTCGTCTTGGTGAATTTCATGCTTTTACATTGGAACTAGACACCAGTAGGAAGATTACCGATACTCGTCGACTATTCGTAGGATTTCTAACAGTATTCTCTCGTTAACATTCTATGACTCGAATGCATACACTATCACATAGAATTCAAAGAATATTGCGTCAAACCATAAGAGAGATAACATTCGTTTGTACTGCAGTTAAACAAAAAGTAATATGCGTATTATAAAGCTCATGGCTTATTAAACGGGTCATGAGAACAAACGTGACAGAGAGTAGCAAATAAGCGTAACTGTCGAGCTAAGTTGGGCAGACAGAATTTTATGGTGTATATATTTTTGGTATTTATTAGAAGCGAAAATCACCCACAATCAGAGTAAAAATTTTTTTCTATTAGGGTGAAATTGAGACTGTGGAGAAAATTTGTACCTCAAGTGGATGATTGAGCTAGAGTTTCGTTCTGTGGAGCTTTCGTTGTTCTTCTGAATAACATCATCAGCACAAACTTCAGATAAAAGTGAAGTATTCGAATTTCTTCACGTTGGACCCGTAGCTACGCGTGAAATGATGTCTTTTAGCGACCAAACATATTTAAGAAATCGATTGTTAATCGTTAGCGCAAATCTAACACGCTATTAAAAAAAGCTTGTTGTCGAGACTCATGATTGTGACTACATTTCGTGTTTCAAATGCATTGGACGATGATTTTCTTTTGAAATGCAGTGTAAGGGTTATGAGTTTTAGGGTGCTTAACTTGTACATTTTTTAATATCGTGCTCCTTCAATGGAGCTGAGTTCGTATTCGCTAATTACTAATTAGTTAGTCTGTTGGCCACTCGTAAAATGGCTTAAGGTCATCAATACTACCATGTTAGTAGATTGTATCCATAAATGGATCGGTTATTTTTCATTACAACTGACATCACTAGAAGTTTGATAAAAATTTACGAGAGGGTAGAAGGAGCAAGCAGTATGTAATTGAATACTTAAATGTACTGAGAGAACAAAGAATGGCACCTTTTACTAGTAGAATACACTTATTTAGTGTCTTATTCAGCCAAAAATATGGTGAATAGGTCAAACTGAGAAATCCAAGGTCATGTTCAAAAATGATGGGATGAAATTTCATTAAGGTCAAGTATGGTTTATAAAATACGTAAAAATGAAAATTTAGCAAAATGAAGTGAAATTTTCCTCATGAATATGTATCCAAGATCAGGTCATGAAGCTTTTTTATGAGATAAAAACTTAAACATGTACATTTTATACATATCAGATTTACTGGCAACCTTCGAGGAGATCATGCACAGTCATGCATGAGAACCAATCACTTTATATTGTCAAATGTAATGTATACAAGTCATCACTGATAATGCTGCTTTTAAATATAACTTTAGTTCTAAATCAACATTATCTTTTTAATAACAATTTCAAGAGCATACATAATAGCTCACTACGATAATTTTCATCATTTTTGAATATACGCAAAAGTAGATTGTTTAAAATGTAATTGAAAGCAAATGGAATATTATTTTGCAACATGGTAATCATAAAATTTTAGCTTCATATATATACTTATTTTTACATAGAATTAGATAGAAACCGTAACAAACATGGCAGATATTTATTAAGATAAACTTTTCTTTAAAAAAAAACTAACATTTTAAAGTTGATTGATTAGTTTCCTTTAAAATCATTAAATTTTTAATAAAACATTATGGTTTCCTATCGAATAAACAAGAAACCTAATTAACCGTGACTTATTAAATTAATTTATCATCAACTGTTCTACAATATGGGACGTAAATGACATGGACTAAAAGAATGTTGCGTACAGTTTTGAAGTTCTTATAGATGATAATTTCTCTTATAAATAATATTTATAATACTAAGCATTCAGACAACGAAATATATTCTTAAAATAGCAAATGAGTTTCTTGCAACTGGCTAATCAATATTAGTATGCTTAGAAATGGTATAGAGTCCTACAAAGGACTATGCAGAACCAACATAAAACTGGAATGCTTAGTACTTGGATGTACGACCCTGACTTTCGAACCACTTACTAGTATACCAGAAATCTCTTCTGCTTGAATTCCAAACAGAAGATTTCCTGTGGAAAGTATGAAAAGTAGATTTCCTTCCTAGATTAGTTTAAGTACAGGAAACAAAGATTTTATAGGTTTATGTACGACCTTTACATCCCAAAAGCTTCTAACAACATGTTACATGTAACAGCGACCAATCAGGGCGTAACACATAATTCATTGTTTCCCCAGAACTCTATTAGAAGTCTATTAATTACTGATTGAAGGAAATATTTTCAACCCTCTTCTAGTTTCTGCCGACTTTCCCAACCAGTTTTCGAAGGCTCTCAATTGAAATTATTAGAAAGAAAACACAAGTGAGAGGTGTATCGTATTGTTTGGTATCGTGAACCGAATAATTTTAGTCAGTTCAATCAAGGAATTTTTCTATACACTTTATGATTAAGCTACAATAGTTCATCAGCAAGTACAATTTAACTTACCGGTTCACATGTTCATGAATTTCACTTTCTAATGTTTTTTCTCTAATTTCCAAAAGATTTTCACGCTTTTTAAATTCCAATTCATTTTTCTCATAATCTTTTTGTAACTGCATTTTATCACTAATCATCAAAACAAAAAGACAAACGAAATTCATTTTTCAAACCAATTTAAAATATTCTTTGGTTTTATTGAATTTATGATATTAACAATTTGGTGTTACAAACTAATAGACAAAAAATTATAACCTAAGTTTTGTCATTTCTTAAACTTAGTATATTCTCTGTGCCTATATATATATTCTCAATTATCAAGTTCTAATTAATTTAATCTTAGAACTATCAAAGAAAATCACTCAAAAAAAACGTTAAATATGGTTAAAAACGAAAACTAGCCAAATATGCAATAATAATCAACTTGTATTTAAACTTCATTACTCTATTAGAAACATGATGTTTAGAATACTGTAAGAAATTTGTATTGATTTGATAGAAATATCTCTCAAAGAATTAACTTACTGTAATCCAAAGATTACATTTTATTAAAAATCAATAATATTAACTATTAAATAATAACAGTCATTTTATATGTACCACAGGTTTTTGTGTCCGTTAAATATTAAAAAGTTGTGAATCATAAAATAATTCTTCAATAAGCTTCATGATTAGTAGCTTACTCAAAAGCATGATAACTTTAAAGAATTTAAAAATGTAAGTTCATTCGTGACTGTTGATGCGAAAGCTTCATTTAGTCGCATAGCTGTGTATTTGACATGACGTTTGAAATCAATCATAAATGAACTATAGTATTGACATATTGTTCTGTTAAACCGTAATTCATTATATCCTGACTAACAAAGTCAAAAAGTAAATCGTTAACCTGTTAGTATCATTATATACACATATGTAGACATATTTTTTCATTTTTTCAGATAGTCTAAGAACTACCTAAACAAAAAATGAGATTTAGGGAGTCTTCCTTCAGGACATACGCACTTCAAGTGGTAGCACAATCTTCATATCATATAATGAAACAGATATAGTTCAAAACTTTTTAATCTCCCTAAAACAATTTTTGACAAGGATTCGCTTAACAGAGGAAAAATTTAAGATGTTTTCTACGGAAAGTCCTAGTCTTGAAAACAAACTAATTCAGTATTCTACTACAATTACTATCATGTAGAAGTGAAGAGTGATTTTATGATTTAGGAAAAAAATCAAAATGCAAAACTGCTCACTGTAAGTTACTGTTCCTACAGATAAACGATAAAACTAATTAGCGCAATGCATAAATATCTTCTGTTTTGTACCTCCTCGAAGGGGCTTTTAAATGCACATCATTGAAATCATTTAACTTATTTTAAAAAATCATTCAATACTACTTTCTCTTTTTGAATTTCTGATTGCAAACGTTCTGTAAAATATTTAAATCATATGGAAGTACAGGTGATCATACATACAACTTAAAAGTTTAGGTGTACAGTAACCATCCTCATAAAAATTAATTTATTTTTCATAAACTAACTTGTCCATTTGGAGTTTTTCTTGATCTAATTGTGATTTTACCAACTGGACAGCGTCTAATTCAGCTTGTAGAGCTTGACGTCTAACAAATGCCTCACGCTCCTCTTTTTGTTTTAACAGATTGTGCTTGTCTCTGAGTAACAGCTCTTTTTCATTGAGGGACTGACAGCGAAATTCAAATTCTTCTTGTAACTAAAATAAATAAAATTTCTTTTACAGTGTGTGGTAGTATTTTTATATATTCTATGTTTACTACTCATGAGTAGGTAGATACTCGTACTAAATATTTTCTAGCTTCAACCAGACTGTAGTTTCGAGTGTCCATTAATGTTAGCTAAACATTCAACTAGTAAGTTGGAACTTTTAGAATCTGTACTGAACATCCAGATGCTTCAACTCATCGGTAACTATAATCAAGATAAATATTTCCACCGGGAAATTTAAAAAACATGAAAGTGAATAATTTTGTTTCGAGTCAGATTGTCATCAGACCATTCTCTTAAATACTTGAATAGTTACATGAAAACATTGAACCAAATTGGGCAATTTATGAGTGCATGAGCACAACGAAATAAGTGACATAACTTTACATGACTGTTAAAAGTACAAGTTAATAATAGAAAGACTGGTGCGCTAGTAGTGATAAGAATAATAAAATAAATGTTCTAGTTAATAGGTCCGCATCCGAAGTAGCAGATTAAATTTAGATAAATATACTTAAAATAGTAACCATAAAAGATTATTAGAATTATGAAATAGGAATGTTTATATAGTTAAATAATGAAGTATATGAACATAAAAAGGCAAAAATGGCAAACAAATACAGGATGTAAGCTCTGGGTTACTAGGATCTTTCCCTTCATCCAGTATTCAATGTGTACAACTCTCCAAACTACAGAAATGCAAAGTGCCCAGTTCAAATCTTAAAGCCCCTATGCAAGTAATTCGTAAGAAGTAGAGAATCCTGTTGGAAATGACAGAGGTACACGATAGATCACTCAAAATGATTCAGTTTTGTTTATAATGCTTTTTTTATCATATAAATGGATATTCATTCTTACTAAAATTACATCAAGTATATAGATATCTTACTTGCTGTATATTTTGATGTAAACGTCTTTGAAATTCTTCTTCCAACTCTGATTTCAATAAATTCAATTCATTTTGACGAAACTCAAGCATCTAAATTCGTAAACACTTTTTTGTCAAGTAATTACATTAAAGCAAATGACAGATTAAAATTTAAAAAAAGCCTTATTTCCATATATCTACAAACAACTGATATGTTATATTTGTATACTATGAACATGAAATGTCAAAGGTTGCTTATAGTTGAGAAACGTAATAAGTGCTGGAATCATTTAACTAGCTTGATAATAGACTAGGAATGCAAAATTCTTCATCAAGTTATGACTCACTTCACCTCTCATACAGATGTAACATCTGACTAGCTCTTTGTTCAGAAAAAGAATAAAGTCCACTTATTTTACTAAAGTTTACATTTAGGATTTTGTTAAGGACAATATTCAGCACCATATAATTAAATTGCATAGCTCAAGGAAAATAAAGAATAGTATTCACATGAATAATATTCTTTTAAATAATCCCTAATTCAACGTAAATAAATAGATTATAGAAACAAATATTCAAATGATTGACCAACAACGTACGGCAATTGCTTTTCCGATAGCTCACAGTAAGCTTCTTACAATTTTACCGACTAATTTACTATCATAAGTCAATTTAAGATGCATAACGTCTTAGTTATAAATTCACAAATCAGAAGCAGACAATTCTATACTTCAATCAAATCTTCGACCTGCTTTACGGATACATATTTTGCACACCGCCAAAACTATCGTAATCCACAAACTGCATTCTATGGTATCTTTGTACGGATTTTCCAAATATATGAGTAAACTGAGTCTTATAAAAATGACTAACATATTCATTTTCAAAATAAATATTGACAAAAACTCCAATAAACACAGAATCGAATTCCTTTGCTTTCTTGATAAAAGGTTAAGTGTTATTATGATTATAATACTGGATATAATAACAGTTTAGTTCCCGGTTTATTTGGCAAATTACATCCTATGTTGAATTACAGACTATTTGACTTTAAAAAGGTGAATCAACAATCGTGACTTCAGCATTGGAAGGGGTTAGGAATGAGCACTAATAAATAACTGTAAACCGTTACATCTCCGAGAATATGGTCAGACCGCTGAAGAAAGTTTTAATGACCGTAGCACACTAAATACATATTTGCTAAAAATCTTCTAACTTAAAAAAATACAACAAGATCATGGGAAAAACTGAAGACATATCCAAGAGAATGATAAAAGTTAACCTTACCTGTTGTTCTATTTCTATCCGACTTCGTTCATTCATCTCATTCCTATATTGTTCCAGACGATCATCAAATGTTTTTTTCATGTGTAAAATTTCTGATGATCTCACTGCTTCATATTCTTTATTAATGCTGTTCAACCTGTAATCTTTATAACCAAAACGAAGTGTTGTTTTAGTCTGTGTATATTTGCCCGATAATCACTTTAAGACTACAATTATGGTATGATAATAGTTAAACCTAATAATAAAACATTCTACCCATTTCAGGGTACATGACTGACAGTTGTTTATTTATTAACTGTCATTGAGTCGCGTTCATTTTTATGTTTAATAATTTTTAGAACGACACATATAAGCGAATGTTCATGGAGTATGCTGAAAAAAAGATTCCAAGAACAGTTTTTTGTTCGCCAGTATGTGTTGTTCCAATTTTCACAATGAGAATATTTAATAATATTTTTTTTTAAATAAGCGTGTCATGTTGTTAAATAATTGTCTTGTCTTCTCACATCTTGTTATTTGAGGGTTTATGTCAGTACTTTGGACTTGCGACCATCCATCACTCAATTATATGTTATAACTAAATATTAAAATTTACAACCATGACATCAATCAATCTAACAATTCGAAAATATCTCTTCAAAAATCGTAAAACTCTACTTTACAGCAAATTAATTACAGTTTGTATATAGCTCTATATCCTTCTCAATATCTAGATGTCACTTGAGTATCTGGTTCTATATTCACAAATCTAAATGTATATGTGAGTAGTATGTAGTATTTACGTCAATCTGAATATTCACTTAAAGGATAGGTAACTTTTCAAATTAATGGATTAACATGTACCGAAAAATAAAAAATATTTTCCCCCAATAATTTGCTGTAATCCTAAAGCCTCTTTATGCAAGTCACAAATCGGTGACAATGACTTTATTAGATATATGGATAACGGACCACAAAGATCTGTGATCTTGAAGCGAAATATAAGAACACTTAAAAAGTGAGCCACTATGATAATCGGTCTATAATGAGCTAGATATAGTCTACAAAAGAAATGTCTCATTCATGACGAGGTAGTTTTCATAATGAAACATTTTTATTGCTAAACGTAAACGAATGAGTCTCATGCATGATGCTTCAATGTTACATTGAAACAATAGGAATACAACTGGGCTTGAATATTTGTTACATTAATTTCAATATTTCACCAGTTTAGATAAGATATTAGCAGAGAAATTACCTGTTAACTTATGTTACCTCAACATTGAGATAAACAAACACTCAAAAAAAATCTAAAACATTTCGACAGTTGAACTATAGAGAAGTGTGTGTCAAATATTTCACAAAAGCAAAATATTATATGTACTCAAATAGTTTTAAGATTCTCATATAAGCTCGAAACTAAATTCAAGTAAAAACTATGATTATTTATATCACTTATTTTCTCCTAGTTTTCAGTAGAACTTCATACTATTGAGTTTTTGGTAATAGATATTACTAAGTATGAACTTACCTTGAGAAATTTTCCACTTATACTATGTATCACTTATCGTATTTCAATTTTCTCAGTTGATAATCTCATTTAAAAACACATAACACTCAGAGGTAAAAATAGTATCGTACTAGGAGATTTTCATCTATTCGATATAGACTGGAAAGTTTTATCTGCCATCGGATTCGATATTGTATTTTGTAGTAAAATCCTTATGACATTAATAGACCTTGCTTTAGTACAGAAGATACCCAAGAAGAAATGTTCTGGTTCAAATTAAGGATCATCCTTGTTGTATTCAGAAGCCACTGATGAAACTGAATCTTTTATCAGTATAGACGTTCTCCTACCCTCCAAGCTCAAAACTCGATCTAAACAAAATGCACGGTTAACTCTTGCGTGTTAGTTAAGGACACGTGGTTTAAATTTGATGGAATACTCAGCCTAGTTACATTTCCATTTATATCATGCGTACAACTAAAGTGACCTAATAACTCTTCCCTATGTGCAACAAAAAGTATCCAGTAACGCTTTAGATACGGGAGGAGAAATTGGGATATGCTCATTTTTTCAGACTTTTGAAATTTCAGGTCTGTTCAGCGAAGGATTGCGAACTCGTTTAATTGTTGATATATAAAGCGAATTTATTCTATAAGAAACCACTAACCCTGGATTCTTAGAATACTTCCAAAAGGTTATTTACCTACATAAATAAACTCAGAGAATTTAGTCATAATTAACAGCAAGTTATGAAAAATAAAGTTACTACACCGATGATCCTACACACTGTTCTTTCGTGAATGACGTAAACAATCTACTGAGTGTTGAAAAGTCATCTGTCCTACGACCTCCTGATGACAATAAAAAATGAAAACCAAAGTGAAGTATGTTTCATAGGGATTACAGAAAGACTTGAATGCACAAGTTAAAGAATTGGTGATCATTAGAAACATATTTTAGAAAGAGTGTAGGTGGTGCAAATCATCCACTGCAACAATTAACATAACTGCACAAAATGGGATATTATTGCTCAAAGTTGTCGATAATAAGAATGAGAGTTATAACTAGTGATGACCTGACAAGTTATGTAACTGTCTAGCGACTGCTACCAAAAGCTTCCGGGATTTATGGGCTATTAGCAAGTCATTTTTTTACTATAACAAAACGACTCAGAGTATTATGCCCAATGTTTTAGGCCACGTCTAGAACGCGGAATTTAAAGAGTCAGTCAGTTAGGTACAACGTAGAAATTCGTATCAGCCAACATGTCAGGTAACGGGTAATTAACGATCGTTTTAACTACCTTAGAATGAAACGGTTGTACAGTACTTCAAATTATCATCATTAAAGTGCATAACGATTGTAATCATCCGTTGATTGTGAAATCAAAAGTTACAATACTGTAGATATCTGATCTACTTTTTCGATCAATAAATCAAGTAGTTCCTTGCAAATGTTATTACTTGATATCATAACTATGTGGTATAATTTTTTTCAGCAACCAAAAGTCGACTCTGTTTATGGAAAAGTCATGTTAGTTAAAAAGGGAGAATATGAAAATCGCAAGACATGAAAACTGACCTACCTTCTTCTGTAAAGTGATAAAACTACGATAAGTATGAATGCATCAAACTCAGTCAGCTGAGACTTCGCTACTATTAGCAACTGAGAAGCTCGCTTTGTGTTATCTATCAAACAAGTACTTAAGATACTAGACAGCTAAAGACTAAATACTCTAACTGTCCACCCATGTGGATTTTGATGCTGCTTCTTTATTTTTGCACATGTTACTCTAACATGCAACCATAGTTTTTCCAAGATGATGTGATGAGAAAATATATCTACTCATTTATATTTGTTGATGTAAACCCCATTCAGTTTTTTAAATTTATTATTCAATTAGTTATTTCGTGACTAGAATTTCCGAATCCTATCCACTCAGTTTCTTACGCTGTACTGCATTATATAAGTGAGTTCTTAGAAGAATATATAGTTCAGCACTATTCCTTCATCTTGAGATATCACTGTTTCTTTTTGAGTGAACTAAATTTTAAAAACTTTCAATTTCTTCGTAAATAGCAATCCTAATAAGAAGCAGTTATATTATTGACCAACAACAATTATTACGGAGTTTAGCATAATTCTTATTTTATATAACAATATTTTTTGCACATAAAAACTTTGAAGTACTTTTAGGCCTAATTTTTAAACACAGAACCATCAAATTAACCACACATTAAGAATCAAGATCTCTGTTTCTTACTTATTTATTGAAAACCACTAAACTTAAAGTCCGAAGAAGCAAACCAGTGCCTCAGAAACCAGAGTTTCAGAATCTTCCTATTATAGGCAAACAATTGATATAGTAGTGAATTTTCATCGACTAAGATTATAAGGACATGTATTAAGCATGCCCATCCACTGACTATCTCGATAGACCTCAGCTGATACCTTGACGTGGTGGTCGAACTTGCATATCGTGATGTCCCAACCGTGCTATATTGGCTGGAACGTATGTTCCTGTAGGTTCTACCGTGCCAGGCAGGTCGATCGGAGAGCACTGAAACTAAAAGCTGTAACTCAAGGTCTGACGATGAAGTCGTACTGCTGACTGTGGAGGGGTGGGACAGAAGTAAGGTGTTTCCCTCAAACAACCAACATCTATACCGATGTTTCCCTCTCACAAGGAAAGAAGGGGTTAGAAAAGGTCGACCCTGAATACATCACACCTCACCTTACCTCATGAATTTCCGTCTACGGCGATAAGGCCTTTTAAACAAGAGCGGAGCTAACACTTTCAAAGCATCCCATAAAAGGCCAGGCGTGACCGACCTAAGGCAGTAGTCCCTTCGGTTCTGCGTTTACGCTCTCAGTTTTCTAAGAGCAGCACTAATCAAAGATTCTTGTCAGGTTCCTCAAGAAACACCTTTACACGGTGATATCTGTGCTCATAGCCCAGAAGATAAGGATTTGAGAGAACACAAAGAATAAATGCACCGGTGCCATTGCGAACGATTTTGAGCCATGTCATTCAGGGTATCTAACCATCGATTATTATCATCTCGCGGACCCCAACCAAGTAGTCGACAATTACCGACATGGCTAAGTCCACTCGTCCATGACTTCATGGATTTCTGACATGTTTTGGTTTGGCCACCCCTAACTTTCTTCCAACCTATTCCTACACTACAAAACAAAGCTCGACGAGGCAGTCGGTGGTTGGGCATACGCAACACATGTCCCAACCACCTCAACTGATGAAGTTTCACCACTTCATCTATTGATCTGCCATTCATGCCTAGCACCCGATTCCTAATAACAGCATTGCTCATTCGGGTGTCCCACGATATACGAGCAATGTTTCGAAGACACCTATGATCGAAAACCAGTAACCTACGAATATCTTCTACTCTCACTGGCCATGTTTCACAGCCAAAAAGTAAGACGGAGCGAACTACTGCACAGTACACTCGTCCTTTAGTCAGTAAATGGATATCTCGCCTTCGCCATAAGTGACGCAGGTTGGCAAAAGCCAATTGAGCCTTCTGTATCCGTGCTGAGATTTCGTCAGTCACCAGACCATCGGCACTGATGAGACTCCCGAGGTAAGTAAAGCAACGAATACGCTTAACTACTTCACTCCCTATCACTAGTTCAGGTACCGATGCAACCCAATCTTGAAGCAACATTTTGCTTTTCGAGAGGGAAAACCACATCTCGAACTTGCTTGCATTGTTGCTCAGGGTAGTCAGACAGACACTGCCACAGAACCTCACGATCCACTGAGTCAAATGCCGCTTTTAGGTCTAGGAAAACAACTACTGTAGGACGCCTAGATGTGTGTCCGTGTTCCAGGACCTGTCGTAGTGTGAAAATGTGGTCTATACAACCACGTCCAGGTCGAAAACCAGACTGGTTTTCTCGAGTTTGCTCTTCACGAGCTTTCGTTAAGCGCCGAAGTATTATTGAGACTAATATTTTAGATACTATATTAGTTAGACTTATTCCCCTGTGATTGTCACAAGAAGACTTCTGTCCTTTCTTATAGATTGGGACAATCAGTGATTGAGACCAGTCGGATGGGATTACGTCCAATTCCCAGATTCTACCTAAGATCTCCGTCAACCTAGCTGCTAAAACTGGATCACCATCCTTAAATACCTCAGGGGTCAGTCTATTAGGACCCGCAGCTCGCCCTCGCTTCAGATTTCCTAACGCTTTTTCAACTTCATTAAGAGTAGGAGGACTTACGTCGATTTTCCATTCAGGATGACTGGAGATCGTGAGTAACCGAAGATTGGCTCGAGGCCAGTTGAACTGATCTCTAAAGTGTTCTGCCCATCGATCCAGTCTCCTGGATTGAAAATGGATAATAGTCCCATCATTTTCCGAGATAGTCTCACTTATACAAGGATTCCTAATACCAGTTTCCTTGATAAGTCGGAAAAGTTGTCTGGTATTGCCTTTTCCATTTCTCTCGCTTTCGTCACCCACCACTGTTAGCGGTCATTGCGTAGGCTTTTTATCAGCCTACGCTGAAGCTGACTTCGTTCTTCATCATGTTCAGAGCCAGGTGGGATGAGTTTTCGGGCATCCATCAGATCGGTGGATGCTACTGAGATCCACGGCTTTATTCTAGCCTTATGGTCAACCTTACTAGCAGATATCACTGCTGTTTCCACAGCCTTTTTGATATCATTCCAACCTGCCTCTGGATGGGGATCGCTTAAATGGTCGCCTAACTGTCTTTCTAGTTGTTCCTGAAATATATTTTTCGCCTTGTTATCATTAAGTAAAACCCTAAGAGGCCTTCTTACGGTGTCTTTCCTACGTCCAGTAAGCTTCAAACAAAGGGACAACTGTTTGAGGCCGGTCACACACGGCTCCGTTCTTAAAGGCCCTTAGTGGGCACCCTTACCCAAGGAGACGGAAATCCGTGAGGTAGGGGAGGTGTGACATTTTTAGAGTTGACCTTTTCTAACCCTTCCTTCCTTGTGAGGAGGCAGCATCGCTGCAGATGCTGGTTGTCCGAGGGTAACACCTTACTGCTGTCACACCCCTCAGCAGTCAGCAGTACGACTTCGCCCTCAGACCTTAGGTAGCTGCTTTTAGTCTCATCGTTCTCCAATCGACCAGTCTGGCATGGTAGGACTTGCAGGAACATATGTTCCAGCCAATATAGCTCGGTTGGGTCATCACGATAGGCAAGTCCGACCACCACGTCAAGGTAGCAGCTACGGTCGGGACATTACTTGGTGATATAATACAGACTTACAGCATAATAAAAGATGCTCTTGGTATTAATATGTTTTACCTTCCCATCCTGCCTGGTACTAACCCTCACAGAGAGTGATTTCTGGAAGTTCAAAAATCTAAAAATGTACTTCAGGAGCTTTGTTTGCAGGATCGAACAAAAAATTGCTGGAAAGCTCAACTTCAACATAGTACAGTGACGATTAATTTAGCATCCCCGATCGAACAGTTGCTCAGGACTTATGATGACCTCTAGATCTGAGGATGACAATTGGTTAACAACTTCACTACTCATTCTATTTTTTGAATGAGGTTAAACTTTAGAGTTTTTAACCAGACAACAATAAAGAAATTATAAGGCTGAATATTCGGAGGAGCAGTGAGTATTAAATATCATCTGTAGAATTACCTAAGTTAGGGTCGTTTGTTTCAACCACCTGAACAGCTTTATTTTCTTTCGGGATACTCGACATTTCTCGATAGGCTTTCAAAATCAACACCAATAATGAATAGTACTCTTTGTGAAAACTCGTCTAAAATAGAACAAGTGACGTGGTTTAAACTCCTCAATACTTGTTTTCCAGAATCACTCGAAAGAACACAAGGCATGAAGGAGGAAGTATCTTTTGTGAATTCTTCCAACTGAAATGGAAAATAAATCTAGCTTTTTATCAAAATATACCTCAAAACTAGTCAGCCCAGTTTCCGGAACAAAAACACTTAAAGAGTAATCATATCCATGAGTTTTCATATGATTTGCAACTAGGCGATTCGCCATCCTTATATTTTGATCATTGGTATCACCATCGAACATTGTTACCGAATTATCCAAATATGCGAACCCCAGTATTAACTTCGTTCTAATTTGAGACTGTTTTAATTTTTTCTGGCATCAATAAAAATTGTTTACCTTTATTTTATTTATATCTCCTCTTTCCCTCAGTAGTTTGTACACATGTCGAACATTTTCATAATTGTCTGGTGTACTCATTCTGTATATTGCGCTGTAACAACAACAAACTGAAACCAAGTTCAACCTTAAATTCGGTACCGAAAAACAAACAGCTTTCTCGTTACACATAGAACGAGAAAAATTGCGATACCTTGAGTAAATATGTGGGCTATTTCGTTTCATTTTTTGAAGTTCTCACTTATCTGGAAGATACTTTTATTCACCTTTGTATCAAAATACAATACGTCTTGGAAAAGATATTTTAAACCAGCTGATTTAATAGCCCGTACTTCTTAGATGTTAGGTAAAGTTGCAAGTGTTGAGCAGCATTTCTTTAAGATGTAAATGTATGTGTTTGTCCAAAGGCAGGGAGGATAATAGAAACAGCAACCATGGAAATGTTTATCATATACGTATTTTGTAATCAACTTGTGCGATTTTTCGCATTTTTCGTAGTTCCTCTCATTTGTACAAACACTTTTACTGACTCTAAAACAGTCATTAAATTTAACCTTGATCTTTAGTCACTGTTTCGTCCTCAACTTGTGAGTTATATCAATTACAGTTGTCAAATACACTACCTCTCGAACACTTCTCGTTTTCGACTGATCAGATGTCCAGAGAACAGATCTCTAGTAAAACTGTTGCCCACGCTCACAGATCATAGTGGTCTTTTCATCGATCTATTGTCCTCGGCATACATCGTCTGGATTATATAAACGTATACCATATTTTTTCAGTATTAGTTATTTTTTATGATTATAGTTACACCGAATTATCTCGAACACGCATCCTGCACACCATATAAGTAACGTCTGAATTTATTGTTTGTATGTAAATTTGTTTATATCTAAGTGCCATTTATTGCCCTTTATTGCTTTTGAAGTAACTCCCCTTGTGACACCTCTCGTGGGGTACATAGCTGGAGTCATTTTAAACCATATGCAATATGTAGTCTCATTCCTCCCACATAATAGGCGATATTCTCACCCTCCTCTCCGAGCTATTTGCTTCCCAAATAACTTTACCGGCTGACGTAATATATCCCCGCGTAGACTCCTATTATCAACAAATTAAGCAGTTGAACAACCGCTCTCTCACTTTAGTCTTTTTTACTCCGATGAAGAGGGTGATGTATCTGAACAGCATTCATGACGGTAGGCAACAACCTCAATCTACCTATGTCTGTGGTGCAGAACATTTTTTTCTGACGACTCCTTACGATATAGCAGGATGTAACTAACCAATGATACTGATGGTACTTTTCCCTTTTTAACTACGTCTATGACTGATGTTCGTAATTTTGAACTGGTTTCACTTCCTACTAAGAAGTCCTATTACATGCAGATCTAGAAAATTATGGTGCAAGAGGTCTCACTCGTGACTTCTTGAGTTAAAGCGTTAAAAAGAAAAAGGATAAATATAATATCACCAAATCATTAGATCTCTAGGCTTTATTATTATGTTCACAACTACCTATAATAATTTCTGAAACAGGTACCACCAGTAATATTTCTTATTGGAGTTTGTTCACAAGAAACAATGACCTGCTATGAAGTGATAGGTCACAAGGACGATTTGAAGTATGTTTCATGCATGCTCAGTCTAGCCTAACTTCACCCACTTGATATGCTGGAGCTAGTCAAACCACAAGATATTCTGCGGATCGTTCTGAAATTATTAAATTCAGTTTCCTCGTTCGGCTGTGTTAACCATCAGCCTAACGCACCAACAAGGGATCTAGTGATATGGTCAGAATTATTCACGGTCGCCTCATCTTTACCGTTCACAGAAAAGGCTATTCAACATGCCTGAAATCTCTTGTTTCTCAATCAAATCACCAAAACGTTTCGAGTCTTTGATTGATGGGTTGACCTTTGAAATTGGATTAAATATGTTAACAGCCCCACCAGGCGTCACAGTATTTTGGACTCAGTTTTCACTACTAATCTCATCTTCAGTATCGTACATACTGGAAAAACGTTACCAGGTAGAAACCATAAGATCATATGCAGTCTCGATATTCAAACCACAACCACAAAATATAAAGCGACCACATGCCGTACAGACTACAGATTGCTTGAATAGACTTCTCATATAATCCTAGAATCATTGAATTGGCTACTTCCTCAAATGTAAAAGGATTCCAGCAAATGAAGGAATACGTTTTTTCACAACATCAGTAATATCCCCGAATAATTCGCACCTCAAGTACACTGAAGAATCTGGATTTCTAAGGATTGGTATATGACAGATTAAGTACGAAAACGTCTTCAAGGATAGACGCCCGGATTCTGTAATCTTGATGTCTTCGCCTCGTTAGTTACATTAACAGAAATATTTCTTGTGGTGGGGTTAAGACGTGCAAAAAAAGCAATCACATAGTATTAATGTTCTGTCGAACTAAATAATGACTCTTCTGCATTGGTCAGCATCCTTTGAAGTGAAGTTCAATGCTCTAAAATGTGAGGAGGAGGTGTGAGTATTAAGGTCAACACAGTGTGCCAAGACACTGAATGTATCACAAAGCTATTCAGTGAACACATACGAGCTCCATTTACTAATAAAAACCTGCTAAATAAACCAATAATTTTCTGTGAAATAACCAGTCTAGACTAATGTGCAGGACATTTGTATGGCGATTCGCACACTGAAACACCCTTATAATGACGGATCAGATGATATCCGTGAAAGCATGCTGATAAATGGAAGTAACGATCTTTTTGTAGTACTTCATAAACTATTTGCTATATCACTCTGTACAGCGTGTTATCCCAATACCTGGAATACTACAAATATCATTCCCAAAACTAAATAGCAGTGTCCACGGTGATGGAGCAAGCACTAAAAGCGGAGATACTACAACATCTACTTAGTGGCAACCTCATCTTGACAACCCAGCGGGGGTTTATAAAGCCCTGGTCATGTAATGCGTACCTGCTAGAATATCTGAATAATATAATTAAAAATCAAGACATGGAGCCTCTAGTATCAGTCCTATTCTTCGGCTTCGTTTTCATGTCATGTGTTGTTTACCGAAAACTTAAAGTTCTGATCCTCCACTGAAACGACCACATACTTTGCTGTGCATTTTTTGATGACTAACTGCATTATGTCGCGAAACTGATTTTATTATTGATCATGATAGACATATAGCACTGGATCTTATTGACTATCTATGTTTTTAAGAGGCCTTTTTGATTCATGTTCTTTGAGATTCCCATTCTATAAGTGCTAATGTGCTGTTTTTTGATACCATCAGTTCAACTTTTTGTGTGTAAGGCAAATTTTTATTGGCCTTCGGAATACAACTGCATCTTTCCTGAAGCTAGTCTTTTCTATCCTGTATGCTTCCATTGTTTTGCTTACTTTCAGTAACAAACTGTTGTATTGTTTCATTTCCACAACAAATTAAATCGCTTTTCCGATCTATTGCATTGTGCGAACATTCTGTATACACACATTAATGGTTGCTTTGATTGTCAGAAGGGATATAGGAAGAAACTCGGCTTTCATCACGAGACGTGATAACTCTTGCGAATGAAAACTTTAAAACTGCCAGGACAGATTTTAAATGGTTTGGATTATTGGTTTTGTTGAGCATTTCTTAGTGAGTTAGTTTTCTAGGGATGGTGTAGCAAATGAATGCCCAAAAGAAATAGATTCATAAGTCTTCAGAATTGATCCTGACTTCACAGGCTTCAAGGGACGCATCCTAGCCGAATGGGATTATAATCGTCATGCGGTTCGCCGTGCAACAAAGCACCTCTCATCAACCAGAAATCTAAGTCCATATACTTCTTAACATCCGAACCATCATTTAATTATACTTTTTATCCTCTTCATTACAAACTTCTGGTTTGATGTGTCTTTATGTATCCTGTACGGTATTACGGACAGAAGCGTTGCCCAACCCTAAATATCCGTCCTATTCCCAATACACTGGTTAATAAGTTGGAGAGATTTAGAGATATCGTTTTCGGCCTATATCGATCCTTATGTTGCGTCGTAGAAATAAATTCGGAAACCTCTCTAGCGTTCCTATCAACGCCCAATTAGCGTGGAACTTCCCCAATTTGCATGATATAGAGAAGTATATATATATATATATATATATATATATATATATATATATATATATAGAACTATACGACATTGTAGTCCTGGTATGTAGAATTCGAGTAGGGAATAGAAAAGTATTGTGTTTGATCCCTTCAGTTGAATGGGTCATAAATAGTTACTCAGGCGCTTACAGTATGACTTAGAGGTTGGCATTCAATAATAATAAAATTAAAAAAACAGTTAGACAGTGCGAGATTTTATTCATCAAAGTTTTCTTTTTACAAACTTTACTCTTTCTATTTCAACGTACATAAATCCAGCTTCTTACTTCGACTCCTCTTCTGTCCACCTGACACTGCACAACTCTTCCTTCTTTTTGCTGTACTCCTTTATCTGTCTTATATTCTAATATTCCCATAATTTAATTTAATTTAAGTGGTCAGTATGAATTTAATCTTGACTTACTACTGTATTGACTACTTCAACATGACAGGTTAAGTAGTGCTTTGGTTATATATATACACTTGCCACACTGCTGCCTTTTTCTCTCTCTCTTCTACTTTTCAGAACCCCATTCATGGTGGGAAATCCCTGGCGACTCTAGGGAACATGCACCCTAGGTACATAACTGTCTGGATCACAGCTCGTATCAAGCGCGTTCCATAAGACCTTTCCCAACAAATTCACTATTGATCTCGGCAAATCGCCAAAAGAACCAATTGTGCATCTTCCTTCCTTATTTGTACTCTACTATTGAAAATGTGGCTGTAAAATACCGTTTTCTGTCAGTGATAAGGTGTAAATATGCAATCAGAAACTGACACTTATACTTAATTTAACTGCTATGACTTTACAGTAATTGTGAAAGCATTTGTGACAATTTGATCTAGCCTGTAAACTGGCGTGACTCTTGTAACGTAGTTATTTGAGAATAAATATATAATAATATTAATAGGGCCCAAAGTTCTCAGAATAACAGAAAGTTCCTCATAAATATTTTCACCTTGTTTGTTACTCATCAACCAAATATCAGTAAATAAGAGTACAGTGGTTTGGTAATAATGTATTCGTAAAACCTACCAATCACATTGTTAACTGAATAGCTCTCGAGCGAAGTTCATGCACTTTAATACAAACTAAACAAAAGCGATACAACAATGTAATCAAGGAATATCTAGATTACCGGCCTGGTAGAAAATATAATTAAATGCGTCAAATAATAATCACATTCAAACTTCAAACATGAGCAGTCAAAACCTCTATCAGTTGCACAATCTTCTGGGAGATAAAAAGCGTGAATTTTCCATCTGAAGTGATATTCAAACCAATAAGACAGTGACAGTTAAAAAAAATAGCCACTTAACGTGGTGGCAACCGAAAGCAATCATACAATGAGGCAAAATTAAAACAGTTGGTGATAAACGTTATAGATTTGAAGAAAGTTTCAAAGAATCAAAACTAAGAATAAGACTGCTAATTTCAAATAATGAGTATAAAAATGATGACGTCAAAAATGCTAACCTAACGTGTTAGAGATGACTGTTAGCTATTTTATAACTAATTGTGGTTATGTCATAACTAAACAATCAGATTGGTTAAGTGCTCACCAGGTTATCTAGTCTGATCGGTCTATAAACTTTCTTTGTTGTGAATGACCTATCGATTGAAGGATGTTATTATTTTATTTTATATTGATGTGACTCATGTTTTTTATTCATTTTCTAAAGACACGCTATACTGGCCGGTACGTCTGCTCATCTTACTTGATAATTGTAATTTCCTTATTTATTGTACAAATTTATTGGTTTTTTTGGTTAGAAACAGATAAAGTTTAAAACCAAATTGTCTTCTATTAACTATAGCTTTACCCTTGATTCTGTCAGCGGCAGTATTGCGTTTATTCTTTTATAATTACATTTGTAGGACAAATAAAATCCTACAATGTCAAATTATTGGAATCCAGGGAGATTTAGAAACTTTCCCTGAAAACATACAGAAATGCTGTCGGCTGTATTTTCCAAGTAGTTCTCAGTTTGTATTTGTCAATGAAACATTCTCAGTGACGGAGAGTAAAATACACGGATCTGAGTGAATTGATG